>JAYRBW010105047.1:4208-19006 GCA_036023295.1 Invenusta paracnida
GAACATTATTACTTTATATATAGTTATTCATTTTGAGTCCAATATTGTATTAATAATTTTTCATAAAGATATCAAATATTTGCTAATCAAATAATTATTTTTATTTCATATATTTATAAATACTGTTTAATTTTAATTTGTCTACATAAAATACTTGAATAGTTTAATAAAAAATATTATAGATACATTATATATAATATGCTAATACAGCTGAGTCTTATCTGAAGCGTATATTAACTATGTAGGTATATATTTTTTATCAAACAGGGATAATTAAAGTAATACATATGTGTAGTAGGTATTATAAGCGACAGTTATTTCTCTTATATACGTCTATAAAGGCACGTACCTATATTATTTTATATGGTCACACATAAATTATTTTTAAATTTTTAATATAATTTAGCAACGTCAACTGAACGTAATTATATCTTTTATCGCAACAATATAGTGCTTAACTTTTGCACTACCAATTGACGCTAACATAAAAAGTTACAAACGTTGCATTTTGGTTTTTTCCAGAATTACGAACTGTTTGTGAAAATGTGTACCTATATTTATTGTATAGGTTTATATAATATTATTTGTTTGTATATTATATATATGTAAGTACCATTACGCCTTTTATCGTTTATTTATTAATGCCTTCAGTTTAAAAAGATATATTTAAAAAGCTTAGCATTGCGTTGCAAAATTTATTAAAAAAATTAAAATCCTTTGTTCTTAGAATAATTATTTTCATAAAATATAACGCAAAAATCGTATATATATTATAATACACCATATAATTATATTACATATTTATTTAGCAAATAATAAAAAAAATACGAGTATCTACATATTTCCAGGAATATATTAGAATTTGCTACAAGTAGGTTAAAATAAAAACGGATCATAATTAATTCACCAAAAAGCTTTTGGAGTAAATATTTGTTAACAAATATTATTCATAAATTATAATTTGTTAAACTAAACGAACAAATAATTTTTAGAGACCATTTAACCAATCAGAAACGTTCTTTAAAGAAATTTATCGCGGAAAGCTCAACACTTGTGAACTATTTGCTGGCAATAAAAATGTTTCTTTGAAAATTTTCCGAATCGCTATATGTTTAATATATTATAGTTAAATGCTTACACCGAAATTAGAATTTTTAAATTCTTAAAAAATGCTTAAAACTCACACAAAACTCATTTTCACTTATAAAAATTAATTACATAAGTGAGGAGGTTTTATATGAAATTGATTATTTGTGTTTCATAAATTAAATTCTATGAAAATAGTTATGCTCTTCGAAAAAAATTAATATCGAACCAAAAACGACAGCTTTGCAAAAATAAAAGGCAAGAAACGAGCTCATAAGGCAACAGGTTAAAATAATGATGAATATACGTAGCTCAGTCATTGATGAAACTTATAACAGGCTTGGCCAAGGTTATATTTCAAAACTTTATTATTAAATCCAATTAATCAATAAATATGACAATTAATCAATTAGGTAAATTAATGTTCAAAAATATTGTAAAGATAACATTAACCTAATATATAAGAAAACTTCAAATTAAACGCTTAAAATGTTCACCTTCACAGCGTATGTTCCTCCAAAGACCAGGAAAGGTAGCATCTTAATAAAATATATATAATTTATGTATATAAAAGGTGCCAAGTATTGCATATTATAAGCAGGTTATTAAAAACTGTATAATGTATCAATATGTACAATATATACAAATTTTGGATAACAAAAATTTATAAAATTATTGGCTATCGTACATTTTTACAGATGAAGAAACGCAAGAAGAATTTAATTATTAAAAATTTAATTAATAACAAATAGTATGTCTACAAATAACACACTCAGTATTTTATAGCCAAAAATTATTATGAATTTTTGTTCTTGTAATTTATATGAACTTTCGAATTTGTATATTTCTTAAATATTGATCTATTATACATATATGGGTTTTAATAACCCGCATTAAAATCATTAATTTTCGTCTTTTTTAATAATTTCGTCTCTAGCTGAACTACGAATTTTCACCATTATTTTAACATTTTGTCTTTGAGCTCGTTTCTTGGTTTTAATTTTTGTGACGATTCTTGGCTTTTTGTTATTGTATTCATATAAAATAGGTACACTCCAAATGTTATATTAAAACTTAATTTAATATACCTACTCAAGATCACAGACTATACTCTGAATTTGTGCTAATATACTTATTAATATATACACACAAAGGAACTCATAAGTAAACTATAATTTACCTTAATCAATAAATTCAATAGGTATACTAATCTTGATAAAAAATGTATGCGTTATAGGGGAGACCGGGAGAATATGGACACCTTAAGACCATTTTCTTAATTATATTTTGTACAAATTATAATTTCGCTGCGAATATTTGTATACTAGCACTTTATGATATAATTTAAAAGGGGCAATATGAACACTAAGAAATTTAAGAGGCTAAATGGACCTTATTTCAGTATTAAAATATTTTGTAAAGATTTCGATATTATTATCTTCGGGGGTTTAAATGAACACAACTCTGGGGTTAAACAAACACTTTGTGGGTAATCAACAAAATATCAGGATTATCAATTAAGTAATATCAATTAATAATACACATGAATATTGTCTAAATATACAGTTAGCACATCTACGGAGTTTGTATGTATGTATTTGCAATGTTAAAGGTCAACCAATGAAAAACAATTAATGAAACAACCAATGACAACCAATGAAAAATGATACGTACATACATACATATAACGACTATATAAATAGGCTGCACGTGTTGATAATTGTCTTTTTTTCGCTTCAGACAATAATGGTTGATCAAAGCCCCTACACTATTATAAACTCCGTAGGGACTTATAAGACACACTATAGATTAAGGTGTTTAAACAATTTTAATGTACGAGTGTACTTTGAGTATCAATAAATCGTTTAAACGCCGAAAATCTGGGTAATTTACTATATTTATATCTATGTAAATTATACAGTACTGAAATTCAATTGTTCGTAGTACTTGAAATCACTTAATCGCAGTATCTGTAATATCAAAAATTTAAATTTAAAAGTATACGTAATAATTTAGAATAATTAATAATCTGCATAATCATTACGTTGCTAGTTAGAGGGGTGACTTCCTACCTTGATATGTTAGATGTAGACGATTTTGATATAGATGCATTTATATATTTAGATAAAAATATTGATGAAAATAGTGGACACCAAAAAAACGATTTGCCGAAACAGCAGTGACTGAATTTAAAAAACTATAATTGAAGCGATACCAAAAAATACAATAAAGAAAGTAAAATGGTCAATGAAAATGTTCAATCAATGGTTTTCGGAATGGAAAGTAAGGCTTGACAATCTCAAAAGTTCTGAAAGATATTGATGAGTTCGTCAAATCGGATCTTGATTACTGTTAGCAATTTTTCTTTTGTGATGTTCGAAAGGCGAATGGGGAAGAACGTTATTCACCGCAGACATTGAAAGAGATATGTGCCTGCATCCAGTTTTATTCTAATGACAAAATTTGGATGGAATTGTTCTATTTTTAAAGACAATTAGTTTTGCCAAGCGAGAAAAACACTTAATGTGATGCCCAAATGAAATTGGGTGCACAATTGGGATATGTAAAGCTTAATCGTAAAGCTCCGTCTATTTCTCTTGAGCTGGAAGAAAAATTATGGGACGAAGGTGCGTTTGGTACTTTCAATCCGAAAGAAATAGTTAATTAATTAATATATATTTTAGGACTGCATTTCAGTTTGAAAGCAGCTCAAGAGCACCGAGATCTTAAGTTTGGTCCTAACTCTCAAATAAAATGACTGGAAGATAAAGATGGACACGAATACTTGAAGTATATAGAACGCGTTTCAAAGAACAAGAAATATGATTTAAAGTATTCTAGAATGGAGCCGAAAGAAACAAGAATTTATCAACGCACTGATGAACCTCTGAGATGTCCTCTGCAATTATATAAAGCGTATATTTTCCACGACCGGAATCCAATGGTAAACCTGGTCACCCAGCTTTTTATCTAGCTAACGTTTCCAATCCAAAAACTAACACTTGGTTTAAATCATCACCGATTGGCGTCCATAACATTCAGGTTGCAACAAAAACAATCACCCAAAATCTCGGTATAAGTGGTTTTGTCTCAAACATAAGCTTGAAAAGAACAGCCCAAAATCGACTCATGAAAGCAGGAATCCCAAAGGACATAATACAGAAAAAACTGTGCGGGTGAGTGATGCCTCTGATGCTTCGTATAATGATAGCTCAATATACGAACAATCTATGTCTTCAGCATTGTACGGCTCAAATCCAGCTTTCAGTCAAGTTATGTGCAAAGTCTCCTCTTCGGTCAATACCATTATTTCACCCAAACCAAATGAAGAAATTCTTATTACTGTGGAGAGTGGGTAAGAAAGTTACGATTAAATTATAAGTGTTGCTGTTTAGAAGTAACGTTTCTAATCGATGATTGTTAGTCGATGTTAAAATTTGAATTTATTTATGTTGATTAAATGGTTTTCAGTACTGATAAATATTTGAATAAACACTTATAATTTACTGCATTAAATATGTAGGATGAAATACTATTTACATGGGTATAAATTTTGGTATTCAGTTGCAATAATCGCTTGTTACTTTGTGTGTGTAAGGTTCTCGTAAGCACTTCTTCGAATGCTGATGACACCGGAATATTTTCTTTATTTTTAATGGCCTTTCGCTCACGACAGAAGGAGCAAACTTTTCATGGCTGATTTTCTCCTTACTAAAAGGATGAATACCCGTCGTCTCAAATGTATGAATAACATTGTTCTTGTTTGCTGAATTTCATTAAATAATTAATTTGCCAAATGAATATCACGAAATAGCTTCGTGTTGACCTGCTTCTTTCCTTTCATACATACTACCTTTGGGAGATCTTGGACTATGGGAAATCCAGTCTCGTCTTAATTATAGATCGCTTATAGATTATTTTTAAATTCAAAATCTTCCAAAACTGGCTGCAAAAAGTCATACAATTTATTGACTTGCTCTTTGTTAAGTCTCATACTATACATTGCCTTGACAGTTTCTCTGGTTTTCTTAATGGCAAATCACCATTTCGTAGTATAAAGCCAGTAAGCCAATCTTCGCCAGCTATGTGTAGTGTAAAACTTTATTGAAGCTGTTTGAAATTTTTTTTATTGACAATAATCGAATGCAATTCGTCGTACTTGCAATTGTGCAGACTAAAACCAATACTTTCCATCTTTTTACGATAATCAGCTAATCGTCTTTCATTGATCAAGTATGCTACCGTGTCGCAGATCACGCTTTTCAATGTCTTTGCCCGGTTCGCGTTTTTTGAGATCAAGTATTACTGTTGACCGAGGAATTCCTGTCATAGTTTTAATTTTTATATCACTTTCCACTAAATTACCGGCTCTTTCAAATCTTCACCACTCCAGGCCTCGCGATGCTTTTTTCTTTTGTGTTTTCTTGACATTCTGTAAAATTTAAGAAAAGAAAGTAAAACCTAGATAATATTTATTAGTTATTGTTTTCAACTCAATTTCAAAATATCAATGTTAAAATTTCAATAAAAAGATGTGTCCATTTAACCCCCTGAATTTATTTTATATGGCGATAAATGGGCATCTTGTTGTTTAGAAGCTTAATTTTCTGACCACAATAAATTATTCTTATAAGCTGTTAAAATACAATATCAATATGCTTTGAATAAGTACCTTAAACCTCATAACCTAAGCTGGCGTATCAGAATAAATACTATATTTTATATACATAATTTGCATATTTTACACATACATATATTGCATAATAATAGGAATTACATGATGAAAAGTACCCTAAAGCATGATACATCGAGCTTTATAAAATCATATTAAAAGATAATCCCAAGGACTACTATAATAAAAGTAGTCCTTGGATAATCCATAAAATAGTAACCAAAAATAATACAATAAATTAATTAATGAAAACAATTCCGTTGTCCTCGTTAATGCCCTCAAGCTGTCTTCTTTGCAACCTACTTAACCCTAGATTCTATTTTTACTAATTTCTGCTGAGATTTTATAGATGTTTATAACCCTAACTCTGAGGGGATAGTGATACGCGAGGAGTAACTGGAGACCGCCTACTGTATTATTGTTTACCATTACATTATGTAACAGTCCAAAAGTTAATTGTATTCGATAAATATAGTCATGAGACCGTCTTAATTGATAAATGGTTAGTAGGAACAAACCAAATTCTCACATTATAATTAACTGTTTTCACTGTGGGTTTTTACCGAGGACTATAACTTAATATGTATACATATAAAAATATTACGTAATCCGCAGTTTTAACTTCTCTTAAAATATTTAAAGTTTTACATATTAATAACAAACTGCAATAATTACAAATTGTTTTGTAGATAAAAATTTTTAAAAATAATAATAATCCTGTTTGAATCATCATAAATATGTAGTTTTACGAAAATATTCTCCATTTAATCAATAAAAATTTAGTTATCGAAAAAGCCATTTCTGGGTGAACTATTGATATGTTTTCATCCTACTATTTCATCGTCAGTATAATTAAATTAAAAATAAATCAGAATCCTGAAAATGGCTTTTCCGATAGTAATACAAAGGTACATTATATTGGAACTGAATTAATTATGCTCACGCGAACGTGAATAAGGATGACTTTTTGTAAATATATTATGATATTTCCCAAATATGGAATATTTTCTGCATATAGATTATAGGTTTCTATGTCTGATACAAATGAACTTAATCCTTTACTCGGAAGCACATTTATATATATTTATATGGCCATATGCCTTAAAACTATGTAAGTAGTATTTAGTAAATGACAGCGTAAATAGTTTGCTACAAAAATATAAAATTAAACCCAAACCAGAACTTGACAAAATAAAACAATGAAATTAATTAACGGATAAAAAATGTTTTAACTATATAATAATTGCAACAAAAGATAATAAAGATTTATTCACAGTTTTATATTCAAAGTGTAGTTAGTACATTAATAGTAGTAGTTTTGTGTACAAAAATAAAATACAAAATATACAATATACAATACAAAACACTAATGTTAATTATAAATTAGTGTACATAATGTGCGTTTAACAAGGCTGCATTTGTAGTCTGAATGACAAGAAAGGCTATCAAATAATGAAATGAACATGCAAACTTTCCTTCGAAGGCGTAAACAAGTTAAAAAATTAAGTCGAATAATAAATAAAAGAATGTCGGACATAAATGAACAGATTTTCTTATAATTTATAAGCAATATGTATATTAGCGATATATATATAACCAGTATATTACTCACCTGGTTATAATTTATAAATACCAGAGGTATGTGAAAATTGGGAAGGATGCTACGAACATCAAGAGACATATCATACTTTACTTTTAATTTTTTATAAATGCAATGACAAACACAATGAGAGACACTATTGAAACAATTAACCAAAAAATATCGAAAAATTTTATTTTTATAAATTTCAAATGTCTAAAACTATAACTACTAAAACTCTACTGAAAAAGACTTTGTAAATTACGATAAAAATACAAACAATCGAATAATAAGAATTTAAGTGATGACAGATGTGCGTAAATAAGATAAATGTGAAAAGCATGCTCGGAAGTTAGGACAAATTTAGATTTGTCAAATATTTTAGCCATAAACAATTTATTGCGAAAATCATACAAAATATATATTATCACAGAAGTTACTGAAAATGAATCACAAATACTACAATTATTATAATATAGTGTGTGCTAATTATATTATACTATTTATAATATTGACACATATTAATAATTATATTTTGAGTAATGTATATATAAAATAGGCGAATAACATTTCATTTAGACTTTTAATAGAATAATAACTGTAGAGATCAAAATATTGGCAAAGTATGATGGTGTATTAATGATAGCAATCAGACACTACTAGGTGTACTGGGAAGTAATCAGCTTTGACGTCATGAGACTGCCTCATTGATAGCGGAGCTTGCTTTTAGAGAGGACCAATCAACTTTGGCAAAAAAGGGATGCATTTTGACCTCCTCAGCATCAAGGGAACTTCCACCAAGGCGCTCGGCGGGATTCACCATGAGAAGCTGAATAGACAGACAAAGGGTAATAATATTGATTATATTATCAATATTACTAAAATAGCTTCAAATAATTACATAATCAATTGCGATGAAAAAGATAGTATATAAAAAAATCAAGTCTCTTTTTTAAATAAACGTAAAAGTATTCAACATAAAATAATGGACACAGTCTATATTGAATATGTTACTACGATGAAAATATAGGTCTGAAGTATCAAAAAGTATTTAAACTGTAAATAAAACTGTTTTGTTTTGACAGAATAATTACTGTATTCAATTTTTGGTCAAAACGATTTCTACAGAAAGATTCGTATGCAACTGATTTATCCTTAACACATTAAAACTTATATTCACATATTTGTTATGGTTCTAAAACCGTTTATTCACTTTAAAAAATATTTTTAAAATGATGGTGTTAATGTTATATTATAATATAATAAAAGTATAAATAAAAATAATAACATTATAATTATTAATTTATAAATGTTTTAACTATTATTTTTCAATAATACTAGAATATTCAAATTAAATTAACATCAAATGGTTGTTCTCAACATATTCAGATAATCTTTTCATTTTATTTCAAAACTTTTATTTATTACAATTATTATTAATGTTAAATGTCAATAATACTTTAGCAGTATTTTACTTATTATTTATTATAAATCTACATTGAAAATTACAAATGGTGGATTAAAAATGTAAATATATAATAAGAATTAATAGAATTTATTTCTATAATTAACAGTGGGCATCATCAAGGTAAATAATTTCATTAAAACTATCGGCTACTTCAGTGGCATGGGTGCCATATTGAAGGATAGTTACCTTGGTAACGAGGTCCTGCGCCTCGGAGGAGAGGGAGTCAGGGAAGCGGAGTCTGGTGTGGCTTGTAAGGCCCTGGGGGAAGAGAGCGACTAGGGGGCAGGCAGTAAGCATTTCAAAGAGGACGACACCAAAAGACCACCAATCACAGGCTCTCTCTTGAGTGGGGGGGAGATGTGTGGCCGTCTGGAGTTCTGGGGCGAGGAAGAGACCCTGACTTGCCCGGTGATGGTGTCGGGTCGAGGTGGTAGCAGGTGGCGGCGACTGACGCCACTGTGAGAAATAAGTGAGACGAAGATGGCCACCGGGACCTAGGAGGATGTTCTCTTGGTGCAGGTCTCTACGGGGGGCATAGACATAGTATTGGTAGTTTATTAAAAGAAACATAATTTGAAATATACATTACAGTATGTAGATAGAGAATTTACAATCAAATAGAAGTTATCATGGTAGTTCGTGTAAAATGACTATCATTTTCTGATTACCCTGTAGTGTGGTGATTTATTTGATATAACCTTTATATTAAAGGCTACATGACTAGAAAGGGAGTTTATATTTGTACTATTTTTATTAATACGACACTATTAATCCCACACAAGAGACTATAATTATATATATAGAAAAATATAGAAATTTGGTATTACTATAGAAATTGTAGTAGAAAATATAATACAATTGGGAGTTCCACTACATTTGCGATCAGTCATCCTCTGAATTTAAGAAAATATGAATAATGAATCAGTCATTATACAATTAATGACAATAAATTATAAACAAAATCTTTTATTCTACAAATGAAAGAAATAACATATATATATATATTAATATAATATATCAATATCCGATTAAATGTATTAAATTAATAACCCCCTTTATTAAAAAACGTATATCTAAAAATTGTACGATTACAAAATGTTGAGAGTATTCTATTAAAGAGGCCCCGATTGCTTACCGAAGAACCAGACCCTTTGTATGTAGCACTTTAATCGCTGTGACCAGTTCGGCTGCCCATTGGCGCAGACAGTTCTCGGGGATCTGATTATCCGTGGCAACCGCCTCCACTGCAGCAGATTGAATATTCTGATGTGCTCCTGGGGGAAGCATCTGTTGTTGGTTATGAGGCAATGGAGAGGGAGAGGTGGCCCTCCCACCCGATGTGGCGATGACCAGTTTACGAGAGGAGAAAGAGGGTTTGCGACATCGATCATCACGATCCAGACTGCGAACCACACCTGATTTATAGATGAATGAGAGAGGGTGGGAAAAAAACATTTTGTGATTAGTCTATAATTAGCATGAAACACAATAGGATTATATGGAAAAAAGATAAAAACATATCTAGGCATATAAGTTTTATAGAAAGGATATATATGCCATAGGTATATAGAAAGGATATATATGGGTATATATTATGTAGGTTGTATAGAAATAATAACATTTTTAAATAATAATTATTATTATTAATAACGGGGTAGGCCACATCTATATATACATTTGTTGTATAGAAAGAGTTGAATACCTAAATAGATAGGTACATAGATTGTATAGCAAGGGTTGAATACCCAGATATATAGGTACATAGATTGTATAGCAAGGGTTGAATACCATTAATCCTGAAGACGAAATTGAATTTGTAACTGTTTTCGTATACCACCCACTCTCAGATGACAAAATTGAGAATGTTATTTTCTGAATTATGTTAATAAATTAATAATTTTAAACAAGTAAATCAAGAATAAAGTTTAAATAAAATTTGAATAACTTTTAGTTATATTCTAAATAATTTTTTCAAGTAAACAAGAATAATCCATGGTAAATTTACTGTTATACAAAATTTGCCACTGGCGATTTTTTTAATAACGACAAATACCAGGCTGTAAAAACACCATATATACATTTGTAGCATCATGTTTGCAAATCGTAGTTTTGGCTACACAAAGTGTAGTAGCGTAGTGCAATGTAAAACATATAATAACTTAACTACGTTAAAATCGTAGAAGTACACAGTTCTGCACTAGTAACAGTACCACAGGGCTGCCAGGCTTGTAGGCTCGAGCACACTAGCACTAGAAGGCTTCTTTGATAAGAAATCATTTCACCTCGTGATGTTATGGCAGCAAGCAGCGTTATGTGATCATATGGCAATAAGGTACGAGCCTGGAGCAGCAACACATTCACCTAACTGTGCATGCATCAAGAGGAAAGATTATCAGGTGGGGAGGATTTTCCCATGATGGTATCAACCCCCTTGTGTGTGTATGTGGCACAGTGACGGTAGAAACCTACTGCACATTTTGGAAGAGAATGTCCTGCCGCTAAACTTACCTGTCAGAAGCCTTACTTTCTAACATGACAATGCTAGCAAACAGCTCGATGATCAGATTATCCTATGGCACAATCGCCAGATTCGAACCCCATAAAAAATCTATGGGCTTATCTATAGAGAGAGGTCGACGTGAAGACATCCAAGATCTTGATAGTCTTTAGACAGCAGTTCTTGATGCCTGACAGAATCTTCCTCAAGAGCTCGATCATTAACAACTTTTTGGACTCAATTCCAAGTGGTTGGGAAGTGACTATACGAAAAAAATTGACTGGAGATACTTTTCCTATATCATTTTTTCTCTAGAACTGACAACATGACAACTGACTATTGCAAGACTAATCAATTACCTATCAGTTAATGCTTACAATTACATAATTTTTATGCTGGTGTATTCAGAAAATAAAGTGCTATGACTTGTTGGTTGACTTTCTAGTTTCACTTAGCTTGCATATTAAGCAAAACAGAAAGCAAAATAACAAAAAATACAATTTTCTCGAGGGGCAGCGTAATTAACTCAGAGGTGCATATTGTTCATAAATTCTATCTTCTAGATGAATAACGGCACTCATTCTGTCAGCGAAAATAAGCATTTTTGGTATGCATAAGCGTTATATTATACTTATAACTCTGTATACAACAGGTATAATTCAAAAACTTCATAAATACAATATCCATATGAAAATTAATAAAATAAGGGCAAGAAGGGCGAAACATTTGAGATTCCTGAAATTTAGCAGTGTTTACTTCAGAAATATATCATAAAGAAGATTTCACTTTAATTTTCGGAAACTATGTGCTTGGCAGAGAAATCTACTTACCATCAGGGGAGGCGGCACCAGATTGCGATCCCTGTCTGCCTCTAACAGTGGTGGTATTCTGATTAGACGAGGTCTGTCTAGAAAACCGACGTGGTGCACCACCACTTATAACAAGTGATTGTGGCTGTTGGGACGGAATCGGTGATAGTAGCGGCGGTGGAGTAGTGAAGGGTGAGGGTTGAGGGTCACTACTGTTTCCAGCTCTCCATTCATCCTCCTCATCGAAGACAGAGTCCTGCCCTCCAAGGAAGGAACCTGGGGAGGTTGGGCATCCGCCACCAGCCCCACTATCGCTGTTGAGACTCACAATACTGAATTGAGTGAGAGGGGCGATGGGCGCTTGGAAACAGTTGCTGCTACTTGTGGTCGAGGAGTCCTTCAACTCGTCGACACCATCTACCGAGGCTGAGGATCCCCAAGATGAACCACCGGCCACTACATCACCTGAACTATTGTGGTGACTATCAGCATTGGTCAACAGTTCAATATAACTGGGTGCGTGTGTGGCCGAGCCGGCAGTAAGTGAATCCGAGGAGCTCGACCGGCTGTGTTGCTGCTTATGAGGTCCACCTGTCTCGGTTTTAGTGGCATCACTGGGAATGGAGGAAGCTACTGGTAGGAGGCAGCGACCCTCGTAGACCCGCGCATCGCCCAAGAGCGACGGCTGCCCACCACAGGAATCTCGACCCAGTTCACCAAACTCCCCGGTCGTAGAAGTACAACCTCGCCGGCGACGATGAAACTCACGGAGCCAGTCGATAAGTGTCCCGCCTGTTGCATGCTCCAGTACGAGAAAAATGCAGTCGGGAGTCTCAATGATACGCACCAGTTGGACCATGAAAGGGACATGAAGAGGGACGATGGTGGGTACAGAAGGAATGGTAGAAGAGGCGGCAGATTTGCGCACAGTTTTGATGACATAGTTTGCGTTGGTGGACTTCTCGTAGACGAGAAGTACGTGACCATCGAGGGTGCCGAGGACCTTGTAGTTATTGAGGTAGGAGCGAGGCGTGTATAGAGATGCGAGCTTGGGGTCCAGAGAGAGGGTCACTGCGTTGTCAGGGAGCTTAAGGGGGTTGGATTAAGAGATGAGTAAAGAGGAGAGGAGTCAAACATAGACGTGCTAGTATTTTATATTTGAATATAATTGTTATAAAGAAACATTAACGCGGTATAACTTTTATACTTAATTACAGGTTCGATTATTAATTGTACCAATTGTAAATATTCAAGAAGTTGGAGAATTTTATTAATTTTAAGATTGGTGAAACTTTTATTTCAAAAAAATTATAAAATAATTATATAACATTTGATAGAGCAAATTAATATTAATAAGTCTGAATGTGCGATAGAGTATTAATTATGTAGTGAGACATTTCATGTTATAATAAAGGATGTCGTCACAGAATCCTATGTGTCTGAATATATATTAAAAGTTACCTTATTATAACGTTTATCCACGATAAACTTTTTGACAAGTACGACAGTATATTTTTATACAATAACTAATTTCTGTGCAACATTATTTAATTAAAGTCTCCAAAAAAAATGTGTTGTAAGCAAATTTTGTAAATTTATGAAACAACAAATTGTAAACTGCAATAAAATATAAACCTTATTACCTGTAGGTGCCACGAATATTTTGAAACAGAATGGCATATCTTTAACAAATGCAGACAATGTTCAGATTTTCCATGACTTTCCATGACTTTCCATGACCAAGGGCACCATGTAAATAATTATGTATTATTTAATATGCATTGCTTCATATTTCAAATTTAATTTACTTACTAGTAGTTTTATAAATAATTAGCGTATACAAGGAAATAAAAATAATTTACATATGTTAGGTATATTACAGCTTATAGTGTATACAATTACTTAAAAACTACTATTAATGATTATATGTACAGATTAATACCATCGCTACACCAAAACTAATTACTGATAGTTACAATGTTAAACCTAATGTATCGTAGTAGTTATAGGCAAACATAATTTATTATAGCCCAGATGTATGTAATGACATTTACTAAATGCATTCTGAACATTAGATTTTATTAAATAAGAAAAGTTGTATTCTAAATCTAATTTAAGTGAATTTATTTTATATTTCTACTGCTTCGTCATTTTAAGCATTTCATCATAAAATACAACGATAATTATCCGTCGGTAAAATTTTACAATATGAAACATACAAAATTATTTGTAAAGGCTGTTCTATAATGTTCTAATGTCGTTTTAGTATGGGCGCTAGCATCCTCCAGCTACAAGGAGCGAGGTACCAACATTGACCCCCCTATAATTGTAGATAATATCAAACCTTCAGAAATGGATGTCTGCCGGTGGTGGGAGGGTTGATTTGGAGCAAAGTGGCATTTTAAAATTTCCCATATTAAAGAATTGGAATATTTTTTCCAATTTAAGCTCAATTTTATAAAAATATTTATTCAATATAATATAAGTATTTATAACGTTTTTAAAAGTTATGTTGCATATATGATTTTAAACATATATCTAGTGTCTTCATCTTAAAATCAAAATTAAACACACATATCATGTCATTACGTTTTCACATGCTTTTGAATAATTAGTACCAGGCCAATTTTGGCAACAAAATTAGCATAAATTGGCCAATGTACCAATATTTAAAAGCATCGGGAAAC
>JAYRBW010105058.1:0-19002 GCA_036023295.1 Invenusta paracnida
AGCCCAGACAGGGACTCGAACCCTGGACCCTCAGATTAAAAGTCTGATGCTCTACCGACTGAGCTACCTAGGCGTCTCAATTCATTCTACGATATATACTATATGTATATGTATGTATATGATATGTATTATAAGCGTAAGCTTATATGCTTATGAGTTAGACTGTACTTTATATAAACATATATAACTTGTATGTTGTGCATTTCCTTATCCCAGTACAATGAGTAGGTGTTTGTTTAAATAGTATAGAGTAGTAGGGTAACAGGTGGCAACAAATAAGCAATATCATAAGTACGTGAAGCATTATTTTTCTAGAGGATTCATGTGGTGTTTCTTTTAATGGCATAGACATTTGTACAAAGATAAATTTCATACTGCTAAATTAAATAATTATTGATATTGTTTTCTATATTTCTAAGTAAGTAATAAAATGGATAATTGAAAGTTAAAACAAATAGAACTTATTTTTTTATTATAAATATTTCCTCTTACAATTGCATTATTTGCAGCGTAGACTTATAGTTATATATATTTCAAATTAAAATCATTCATTTCTGATGTAATTAAAATCAATATATAGCATAGATTATTGACGCGTTCTTATATTTTTGAATATCTTTACATTGTTCTTATATAGGTACGTGTTTGTGATTGCTTCAAAAGTGTATTTGGAAAGTATTTAGAAAGATATATCTCAATTATTAATTATTTGTTGTTTGTTACTTATCTTCAAGGTACAACTATTTAGTAAAAATAAAAATTTAGAAGTTGTATCGTGTTATTGACTGAACAATAAATCTCAACATTTTATTGCATTGGTTTTAGAATCAGATTCCTTTCTCGATATTCTACACTGAACACTGTATTCTACACTCTCTCTGAACACTTCGTCGTGCACTGAACATTAGTTTGCGATTGAATTTCGCGAAATCTAAATTAAATACAAGCTTAATAGTACGATTCGGTACTATGTAAATCATCATAATACTTTGTTCGGTGTATAAACATTTAAATTTTTGAATTATTTATTAAAATTTCGTTTATTTTATTAAAGCTTTCATATTATTGTATACTATGAAATATTTCATATCTTACTCTTATATGCGGTATTATATTCAATATGTCACAGTTAAAAGTACATTTTTTCGCATTTAAATCGATTGTAAATAAATGGACCGAATCATTATACTTTTTAAATAATTTAAGTTAAATTAATAAAATGGGTCAATCAATGAGTTTGATGATTTTATCGTAACGACTATGTAACGACATTATAAACATAATTAATTCATTTACACACAAATATATAAAGCCTCTTGTAGAAAAGGTTGAAGTGATCAACAATCAATATTTCTCTGACTCCCTGCACATGAGTAGTATAGTAGTAGTGTAGGATACCTTCTGAGTCCACTTCTCTCTCAAATAGATCCGTGTGAATGTGACGGACGTAAGCCACCACATAGTCCAGTACAACGCCATCATAGCCGATCTTCGAGAAGAGATCTTCCGTCTGCAGGACAAGTTAAAATCTGCCACTCTCATTGGTGGAGGTCAGTTAGCCAATGGGGATGCTTCGTCGTCCTCCGCTTCTGCATCCACGAGTAAGTGTTAGTGTTTTCTAATCTATAATATCTGTTTTATTCTCTTCAAGTTGATTCCATATTTCTGTATTCTATTTTGTCTGTATACATTTAAAAAATATTTAAGCATTAAATGTTGAACACTACGTTCTGTGCAGTTTTTTTCCATAGTTGCTTAATCATATTTGCGACAAGAAAATTTAATCATAAATGCTACATCATGTAAGTCGCAAGTTTTCAAAGTCTTTCTTCATGACAACATTGTTGGTAGTATCCAGACAGAATTTCAGAAAACCATTGTAGCGCCATTAAATTAATTCAATGGCTTGTTATGTTATTTTGTGTTTACCCTTATATATTAGGTATTATCTGCTACATGATGCGTACAATTATACAGGGTGTCTATAAAACCTGGATATCCTTATTTGAATGCATATACGTATGTATATATAGTTTTTTAATTTTTGCTCAGAGGAAATCATTTTTCAGTGTTGCTAAGCACAATCATTATGGTTGTCGGGAGATATGCGACTCGAGACCATTAAAAATAAATAAAGTCAATGTAAAAATCCTGCCGGATATCTTCTGAATATCTCCTGTGGCCGTATTCTCGAAAGCGGATAATCCTTATTCCATGCTTATCCAAACCTTATTGGTGGCTCACTGAATCACCAACCTGTGTAATCCGTATTCTCGAAACTGGATAGCCTTTCCTTGGCTATTGATCGGACAAGACAAAGCGTTATCTTGCCTTGGGACTGGCTTACTAAGGTATTCTGCATTTGTTTTGTATTCTATAGGGAGGAAAGAGGAACTGAGTGGGTGGAATTAAACAAATAATCTTCTATGGCCTCTCAACTCCATTCATTCCATTTTGTCATGACAAACTACATCTCTCCTCATTGGCTAAATAGGGGGATTTCTATCCTTATCCATGGCTCACGGTTAGCTAAACTTTGAAAATGGATATATGTGGATCAGTCGAACAGTGAGCTATAGATAAGGGCTTATAGTTATCCCACTACCAACCTTATCCTTTTCCACTTTCGAAAATAAGGCCGCAGGATTTAAAATTGCTCAATACTGTAGACACCCTGTTATATATTTTCCTATCGACTACGTTGTCTTCGGGAAATATTGATCAGTTTATGTGACTGACTATTGATCAGAATATAGTAATATGCAAATGGTCAATAAATCTTGTCCACTGATACGTCTATTATTTTACCTTGGTTTATGGTTTAAATAAATTGAAAGAAAGTAATTTTACATTAAAAATGTTGTCAATATTTTTTAATAATTCCTTCTTTTCCATAAATTTTGCCCCTTCAAAGAAACTGACTGAAAGGTGTTGTCTGGTTGGTTAATTGATTTTATAACTTCTATAACTGTTATAAATAATTTAAACTGCTTATATTATTATATATTTTTAATCGTTATGTTTAATTGAATAATTTTTTACACCGACATCCTCCATTAGCTTAAATAACGTTTCGGGATATAAAGAAAGTACCTTTCAATATATATGTACATTGATTTAAATTGATTTTATAAAAGATGCATGTTATTTTTTATATTAACAATATGGAAGAATCTAAGTACCTAGATGGAAACAGCGTAAATAATAATAATAATGCTGAATAATATATCTGTATTGTTCTTGAAGTAATAAATAATATCAATATAGCTTATTTAATTCCTGTCTAGTGATGATATACATATACACAGGCATATTATAATATATTTTCAGTCTAGATAGAGTTATTATTGATTTAGTTATTTAAAATATACGGTGTGTGGTGCTATATCTTCCATGAAATAAATATGACAACATTCCAATTCAGTTCTTTGTTGCTATGTACTGCAGTTATTCTTGAGTGAAATGAGCTTGTCAAATCTGATTACCATCTCTCTTTGTGGAATTATATCTGGAATTGTTACGTTTGGCTTCTATTAGATATATTTTTTGAAAATTATGTTCGTTTATTTATTTTCTCCACTTGACTATTATTTGGTAGCTAGGTTTAGGTTTAGATACCAAGAGGCGCTGCGAATGGATTTAAGTATAGTTTGCCATATCTATATTAGCTTCTATGTAAAGATGATACTATATCAGTCCATTCTGTTACTATATTATTTAAGTTAAATATATTTTTGACTGTAATTGTGATGGGCAAACATAATTCTAAATATATGTGCATAAAACGAAGTGGCAATTCATTGACATCTAAGTAGTTTCATTAACACTGGCTTTAATATGACCTCAATTTTGTACTCTTTGTTTATTTATAATAATTGAAATTGTTTAATAAAATTAAGAATTGTTGAGCTTTTATGAAATTAATTAGGTATTCTACACAAACCGCAATACAATACATTGGTATGATGCTGTAGTGCTTTATGGATATTTTGTTCAGTTGTTTACCTCATAATATAGTGAATGCATTGAATGTGCACTACATCCCAGTTAATAAATCTAAAGAGAGTTATGGATATGTATTATAAAATAATATGACAACTTCTTCAGATACTGCAAATTTAAGTTTAATTCATCAGTTATTATTATATCGGCTTCGAGTTACCAAACTATTTAAATATACAAGTATAATGAATTATCCTTTATTGAGGTATGCTTAGACGACGGGAGCTAAAGTTTGAAACAGCTATGTGGCTCCTAAAAAATTCAATAAATGTTATCAATTAGTACATCTAAGTTGCTTTTTGGACTGAAGACGTTAGATGACGGGTTTTAACTGAATTCTTGCTTTATTCGATACGAAACTCTACGATAATTTGTTTGTTTGTTTACTGCTCCAAAATCAGTGATATTTCCTTTATTTAAATAATTCGTTCAATATGTAATCAGAATCAGCTATTGCTAATATTGAACTGTTATTGATAAATCACTTTTTTTAAACGTGTTAGTTTAGTCTATACTGTGGTTTTTAAAGATGTATTCAATAATTATCAACGCCAGTGTTTTATATTATACATTTCTGACTTTTATTGTAAAGTTTTAAATAGTTGAAATTGACATTAACTTATAAAATACATTATCCAATTCAATATTTACAATCAATAATACGTTCAATAGGTACTTTTTCATTCCAAGCAAATTAGCAATCAATAATATATTCAATAGTTACTTTCCTTTCTAATCAAATTTGCGATATTTTAATTCTATAAAAGTGCGTTCACTTACAACCAATTGGTTGCAATAATCACAAAACATGAACTCTACAAGCATGATTTGACGCAATCTTGACAATCATATGCTATATCTTATAGATTTAGAATTGAATCGTCTTGTCTAGCTGCATTCTTTAGACGTAATCGTACATACTTAAACAATTTGACTAATTGATTGATAAGTGGGCAGGTTACGAAAATGTGATTATTTAAAATGTGAACTTTAAAAGACCTCACAAAGTTGGAAGCATAGACCCCCTACTCTATGGTTGGAAGGATATACTACGTTTAAAAATAGATTTTTATTAGGTGACCTTCATAATGATATATTTCTTAACAAGAGCATAATTCGCATTTGTAAGGCCGGTAATCTTTGCTCAAAGCACTTCCTTCCTGACTTTTGAGTATATAGCAATGAATTGTTTGTTGCACGTGAAATCTGAATGTCTGCTGACGTCATGACACAGTCTTTCTTTTGTTTCTTATTGGTTGATTTCCGGTCTTTACTGTCAGTCATTAACATGGGTGTGTAGGTATAGGTCCCTATATTGGTTGCTATTGGTTACAAGCAAGTGCAACGCTGACAAATATGTTTATCGAGTTAGGCTTTTGCTAATTAGTTCACTATATATAATAGAACACCACTTCGAGAAACTACTTTTGTCATTTGCCTTATGATAGACGACGAATCCTTTCGTTGTTGTTCAAAACTACGTATTTTTCTTTTAAGTTATTATTATATTTCATACTGTCGGTCACTGATTTCAATAATTTACACAATAGATTAAAAGTAGTACTTCATTTTGAAAGATACTTTAAAATTGTGAATATTTCCAAATTCAAGATTGTATGAATACTATTTCTATTTACAAAAGTCATATAACAATCTGGTAATATGCACTTTCAAGAGTTTAGTGTAAGTATGAAAATGCTTGATTGTACAAATTTACTAAATAGGGCCAAAGAAATAAAAAAATATTCCTTGTTGTTTTTTGTAGTTTGAATAACTGTTTATTTATTTTTTGTACCTAATTACTAGTTCATTTTATTTATTGTATGTTTTCTTAATCATGTTTTGATATCATTATTACGAATATTTTTTATCTGCACTGTTTGAATGACTCTTATTATTATGACTACAATTTTAGACGGCTTTTTAAAATTCTTCTGTAACAATAACGTATTTTATAAATACATTTTCAAATGACAAAATTTAAAATATTATAGTGTTTGTATTTATAAAATTTACCAACTAATCCAGGACTCATGATCAGATGGTAAAAGGGGGGTACAATAATGAGAATACATAATATATATACAATATTATTATGAATTGTGAATAGAAAACAGTCTAAGGAATACCAATTAGGAAGCCAGCATCCGGGGACCCCAACAGCCAAACCGACTTTCCTCGAGCTTCAGCCGAGCACGGAGTTGAGGAGGATTTAGTTTAGAGCTTGTCCTAGTCCTAGTAGAAGTGTTGTCTATTAAAAAGACATTATTATAAAACTTACGGACAGGTATAAAGACATATTATTCGAAAATGCATGAACCAAAAGAGATGCAATTACAAATTTAAAGATGGCAGATATCGCTTGAAACTTATCAGTTGATCAAATACTGACACGTTCAGTTGCTTTTTCTTCCGTTATTAGAGATTTCCTAGAGGTAGATAGCTTCAGGATCGACCAAGAAGAGTAACTACCTATATGTCAATAATTTATATATTCACTCTTATCAGGAGCGTCCTTTGATCGAGATGTAAATCAGTACAAAGTATCTCATAATTTTGTCCTGTTACCAAACGATTACACAAATTCTTATTCCTCTTCCAACAGACAGTAAACCTGACCCAGTGAGTCAGTCTCAAGTAACCTCTCTCAAAAATGAACTACTGGGCCTCTTTCAGGAACAGATCCAATTCAGGCGAGTTTCTTCCCTTCTCCATTTCTATTCTCTCTATCACCCTCAATCTACAAATGTCTAATCAGTAGCGTAGTAGTTAGCACGTCTGTCTTCTAATCTGAGTTAGAGTTTGAATTCTGTTCATAATATAAAGTATATATATATATATATGTTCATCTATTTAGCAACCGGATTTCCATTATCAAACTGTTTTGTATCTACTGTAGGAAAAACATCCAAATATTTAAATTTTATTATTCTAAATTTAATCATACTTTGCTTTCATTTCAATGATTTTCTCTTCTTTCAACAAAATTTATTTTTAGTATTAATCGATTAATATTATGTATTTTGTAGTGAAACTAAATTCTGTTTTCAAGCAATGATTTTTTCATTTTATTTCTAAACTTGTTGATAGTGTTCTTATAAATACTTCTTTTGCGTAGTTTTTTTTTAAATATATTTTCGGTCTTAGTAACATTATTATGTGGGGAGCGGGTGACTACCTCGTGAATTGCTTTTAAAACCACAACAAGTAATTATAGACTTGCGTAAATATTTATTGCGCGTTTGAGTTTTTTTAAACATTTATGACAATTAATGTTTTACATTAGACATCAGCTACATTTGCTCAATTTAAAAGCTTGTTTAATTATTTAAATTTCTTAAGTATTTAAACCGCTTACATTTAATAAAGCGGTTATCATAATATTTATTATTTTTGACCGCTTACGTTTGAATATTCTATGCTACTATGTAGTGATTAAGTGACTCTGATGTCAAGTGTAGACTATATTTTCCATCATATTATGCTATGAGCCTTAAGATATTTCTAACCTATAATGTAAATAATTCACAGTCAAATTTACTGAAACAGTCACTCACATCGAACTATCAAAAATGTTAATCTTAAATGTTGTTATACAGTTTTAGGTGAATTAAGTTATGACTTTCTAATTGAATTAGAAACTTTATCTGAAGTTCCACTTTTATAAAATATATCTATATAGCTTGTCTAAGAATTTCCGTGTTCCACTGTTCAACTTCCTTTCTTGTTCTGTTTTAGGAAAGGAGTTATGAACGTGGAAAGCCTCATTAATGAAATTAAACTGGACTATCATCGTAACACATTGGTCATTTCAGAGTGAGTTATTTACTCATAAACTGTATATCTTATGAATATAGTTGAATGTTTGTCTTATTAGGCATCTGCAGCAGACCATAAATTATGAAAGTATCAAAACAAACAAAATACTTTCTTTATTTGTACGAATTGTAACTAAATTTGGGCTACTATCAGTTTTCAAAAAGAACTCGAACGACGAGGAAACATGAGGTGTGAATTTTATTCTGAATAGCAGTAATATACTATTATATTCATGTGAATACTCTGGGTTTCTACTTATCTATTTCACCTTGTACGTTATTGTACATTTTATGTTTCCCAGAGTACCTAGTCAAAAAAGAACCTGTCTACAAAATGTGATTACATGTTTTTGAGATAAATATGTTGTTCTCTATTTTTATGTCACACAATATCACTGACGGAAAAACAATAAATTAAAGAAAAACATAATTATATAATGGCTTCCTTTTCAATAATTTTCCAAAGGTTTTACTGGATATTTGCTATTCTAATAATGAAAATGTCAAATTTATATTTCCTAAAATGTTTGTCATTGTTGAGGGCAATGTTTTCTTGCGCGTCTTTTATATTTCTGATCGACTATATTCAAAATATATATTACAAAATAGTATATTCCGAGAGTTTATAATATATGTGGAGGTTCTTGGCACCCCCATATACTGCTCGTTTTGTAAAAACTGCTTAGAAATTAATTATTTATTCTGTAGTATTCTATTCTTTCATTAAAGCAATTCCGTATAATAATTGATTTATGTGAGATGATGTAATATTAATATCACACTCTTTCATTAATACTATTAATATTGTCATTTATTAATTCAAATGTAAAAAGAATAATTTATTTGATCGATAACATTATTTACTTCAATAAAATGTTGGTATCGTATTACTCAGAAATCTATTAATTTAAAAGATTACATAATCATAATTAGAATTTAGAATAAACTTTTGAATTGTTGTTGTTATCCACTTATATTTTTAAATAATTCACAAAGCATTATTGATTTTATTTATTAACTTATTTTTAAATAATGTGCTTAATATGTTAACGTCATTTTAACAAATATATAAATTAGAAGGATTTCAATGTTTTATATATTCATGTAATTCTGAATATTTTTTGGACATTAAAATGTCAAAGAATATCTTAACATCGTTATGAGTATAATATCCAATATAGGTACATTTTATTTTATTTTTTGGTGTCTTAAATACGTCTTTTATATTATATTTTCTTCTGAAATTACTATAATATAAATAATTGTAGCTGTGTTGTATATTATATTCACGTTTTAAATTTGTACTTAATGTGTATATTTTATTTTAAAAGAGTATTGTTTATTCCCGCGTATCTACGCAACTATTATGCGTAGAATCAATGTTCGTTTTAAACAAAAGTTTAAATAAATACTATTAAAGAAGGCTGCAGATATTTAACTGTGGACTGTGGTTTACACTCGATTTTAATTAATCAAGTTAAAAAGATTCATTATATATGTATTGTCATCTTTTTCTAAAGTCACTGGGGTGATAGTTTGAACAGTAGGTATATAATGAAGAAACCATACAAAAAATACAAAATTAAGCAGTTTGATTCCAATATCATTGTTGACATATTTAAGATTTTATTCACGTGAAATGTTGGGTAATGCACATTGTCTATTGTACTATTTTATAATTGAAAAATGGGAACCTACATTAGATGCTCTTATATGAAAGTGAGAATCTAACAAGTAAGAATACTGAGCACTTTATGATAATTTATGGTAAAGGTTTAGATTACTTTTTCAAATCTAAAGTTAACCATCAGAAATGGGAAAGAAAAGTTGTATTATATAAATGCTGCTTGCATTGTACAAAGCAGTCGTTATGTTTGTAGGTATATGAAAAAATGGAATACCGGTTATTATAAGCGTTATATTTATATATATTTTTGATAAAATTATTCATTTTATTTGT
This sequence comes from Invenusta paracnida, assembly GCA_036023295.1. Taxonomy (NCBI): domain Eukaryota; kingdom Metazoa; phylum Platyhelminthes; order Proseriata; family Coelogynoporidae; genus Invenusta; species Invenusta paracnida. The sequence continues at coordinate 9,781 of JAYRBW010105058.1, forward strand.
ATATGAAATAACACATGTGTTTCTGCAATTATTGATTTTAATCTATCGATCAGTTCCACAAATATTGCTTCTTAATGTACTGTCTTAATTCAATGTCAAAAAATGAATCGTTGTTAAAATTTAAAAACAAATAGACTAAAAGAAAGACGTTTTATTAATAAGGTTTCATCTAAAAATAGTCGTTACCTATATAACTATTTGCATAAAATTCACATTTAATAATTAACACAGTTGACGAAAAGATACGTTGATATAACATATGTAATATGCAAATACATACATTTTAAACAAGATTTTATTCATAAATTCTCTTTTACTCTTATATTTTATTAATAAAGAAACTATATACCCATTATCAGTATTATGATATATATTACAATATGTACATAGTAAAATATAAGGCTCCACGTATCTGGGTTGTATGAATATATTAATAAAAAAAAAAAAGATTACTTCTTCAGATACTGACTGTATTGTACTATACTATACTATACATGAACGAATTCAAATGTTATTCGCAGTGCACATGTTGTTAAAGTATTTTTTCGATAATGTTTTATGTTGCTGAATATAATGCTGTGTTAAACGAATAAGAATAAGGTTAAAATATTATACTCCATAAACAATCGTAAGATAGCTACAATTTATTGATTTGTTAACATTTAATTATCATTTTTAAATGTGTATGAAGTTTCATTTTTTCATACAATTTATAGTATAGTATAATTTTGTTCAATTTAATAGTTTTAACACGTTATTGTTCATGTTTTGTCTTCAACATATTAATATATTTAAAGAATACAAAACTTGCCCCACAAAAAGAGAATTGCATGTAGTATTGTAGAGTCACATAGTACTTTTTTTTTAAGAAAACCAGGAGAGTTTTTTCTTAAACAATATCCCTTTTTGTTTATTTAGAGATATTTAACAACAGTGAACAGGATACAATAATTTTCGAACTATTTGGCATTTACTATATAAATGGCGATCTGAAAAGTGTTCAGCTTCAAGAAAGTACCAGACTACAGGAAAAATTTTGTAAACGTAAGTTAAATGTTAATAGGAAATTTTGTTTAAGTTATTGTTTTTTATTGTTTTTTATTTTATTATATTATATTATATTTGATTATTGAAAATAAATAAACATTAAATGTTGATTATATATAGACTAAATATATATAAAATTATATTAACATGTTTTGTTCTTGACTTACAATAACATAATATGCCTTTGTAGTCTTAGTCAGTTATAATTTCTTCTTTTTTTAATCCAAGTGTGAGTTGTCAAGGAAATAGCTTTGATATCAGATGTATTCTCCAAAACATATTATTACGTAATGATAGTGTTTAGAAAATATTTATCTCCATAACAGTATGTATAAAGCACTCTGAGGTCCCTAGTTCTCTTGTGTTTAACTATTGTCTAGAATAATGTTTATTTTATTTTTAAAGTATTTTAAATCTCTTTTAACAATGTGTTTAAGAGAGCTGGACGAATAGTTGGCACGCTTATACTCCTATATACCAGAGGTCCGGTGCTAATTCGGCTATGTACTCTTGGTTATAGTGGGTATTGATTGCATCTAAGGCATACAAACCTGTAATTTATGCATTTCAAAATATTGTCTATGAGTTTAAAACTTATATATAACCGTTTCCCTATTTCCCTATTTCATTATTATCTATGAGTTTACAACTTTAACTTACCGTACTAAGAGATAATTTTTTGTTTTTTCTAAATAAAATACATTGATATCTATGAGTGCAATGCAATAGTATTAGGAATTGACAGTGCCTATGCCTTTGCAGCTGACCCATATTTTAAGTATGTCTTTTTATATGCATATGTATAAATATACATTTTATTTTATTTATAGATATTAGTTTGAAGGAATTTTCTTAAGTCCAAAAATGTTTAGGAATTCTTTATACTTTTGTAAGATATGTTTACTGTATTTTACGTAATTAATTGTATGACATTTATTTACAATCAAATTGTCTAAGAATATTAAAACGAATAAAAGTATATATAGTACAAATTTAGAAATTGCATGCTACCTTACAGCTTTGTATTTTGACACATTTTATCGACAGCGGTGACAGTAAATCAAACGTACTATCAAAAATGTTTCCGAATATTAACATGGAATAATGAAGCAATTTACTCATCATACATTATTAAATTTGTTGATGTAGATAACATCAATTTAACCAACTCAATTTCTGTTAGATCTTCACCATGTGAGTAAATATCGAATTAATACACTTCATAGATATCATATACACTGTAATAGCCTTATTATATTTCCGCTATATTCATAATTACTATAGATGTATATAATTTTACGTTTGCATATACCTACAAAAATAGCCATAAACAGTCAAACTTACTCAAATTATGTCTATAACTTTAAAAATGGATTAGTAACTAATTCAGCAATAATTGTCTATGTTTGAAATGTATTTGCGTGGCACCAAAGGATTAAGTTTATGAAATATGTTATATAGTGTCGTAGGTACTTTACGCGTGCGAGCAGATAATATACTTATTTAAGTTAGATCAATTCAAGTGTATCAGATTACATTGCATTGCATTGCATTGCAATTACACTGCGCGTATCATTCATTTTCATTTGTAATTAAATAATATAAAACACAATAATTTCATTCATTTTTAAAATTTGAAACGAAAATGAAGAAACGCTACCGCTATTATTAAAAGTCATTCTTTTATATTATAATGTGATTAAAGTCAATATTAATTTTTTAATAGTTATAAACAGACACAACTCAGAAAAATATATGTTCAAAGTAGGATTAAAGCACACAAACTTCATAAGTAGTTTGATAGTGCCTATAATCACTATGAAGATTATAAAACTCGCTAGACCTGATTTCCACATCGATGTGCATCCGATTTTCGGTTTTGTGTTTCTGTAGTGGTGTTTATAAACAATATTGGGCTAAGCTAAACGCTCTAGCAAACTGTGACGATGTGTTTCTTTATATGATGTCGATAATTATAGGTATTAGCTAATTACTCTGGTTAAGGGCGATGCTTGTGACCCTCATAGCTCGGGTACGTAGCATTTCGTCTTATCATTGTACTAGGTTAATCCGATGACGCAATCAGAATGAAAATAATATAATTGTGCCACATCGTCTTATGCAGTTGTTGCATTTGGTGTTATACATTATATGCATACATAACATACAACGTCTATTTAACTAACTTCACTCATAGTATAAATACTTACTCTTTGCCTTGACTCTTAATAATATTCGCTTCATATTTATTGATATTATACTATTATTGTATTCAGTTTAAAATATCTAAGCGTTTTTCTTATTGACTTGAAGTTGCGTAATACTATACTTGTTCATTTTTCTGCTATATCATTTCATACAGCTGACTTTATATTGAAACATGCTGTTTATATTATTATACCTCCAAATTACTTAAAATTGAAAAACACGAATTAAAAAACGAGTGTGGCGTTTCTTTATTGCGGTGTGTATATACTGACTTTTCTATATTAATATACCTAAAATACTCAAAATAAAATGAATATATGGATATAAGATGAAGTGAGATGACCCTTATAGCTCAGTTGGTAGACCCTATAAGCATGTGACCCAAGGGTTATGAGTTTGAAATCCGCTCCAGGCAAAGTTTTCTCCGTTGTTGTATTTGTTTACAATCTTACTTGTAAAACTCCTTTACTTTATACTTGTATAACGAATTTATAATTAGTTTCCGAGCACATTTCGTATATTATTTAAACGCGTAATAAAAAATTCAATGGCTTTAATTAAATGTAACAAAAAAATATACTACCTAATTAAATTGAATTATTAAACATAGCGCTTTATTAATCCTTAACATAATACATAATATGTTTATTTTAATTAAACATAAACAATCAAATTTATATATTTTTATTAAACATTATACTTTAATCAAACTAAACATTTTAATAGTTTGAATCAAAAATATTACAAATTGTACATAATATCATTTCAGTACAATTTCAAAATATTTTAATACATTTTGAAAATGTGTACATTACTTTATAATTGTAAAGTTTTAGAATTTGTTTTAGTTTAATATACTATAAAAGCAACAATAGCACTTCAATTTGAATATTTCAGACTTTTTGAATGCAACTGGGTCTGACGCACCGTTCTTTGAACTCCATGGTGTATATGACAAGAAATATGAAGCCATTATCCTTACAAGATATACAATTTTACTTAAAAAATTATGCGATGGTAAGAAGAAAGAGAAAAACATAAATTTTCAGTAGCACCTTTATAGATTTTACCCTATATTTGTATTTTAAATAGTCATACATAGCTTCACTTGGCTTCTTCATCATTACAACTGTCTTCAATTAAACCGTTTTTGTAAATATAATGGCCTTCAGCATAGTACCTTTTAGTAATAAAGCAAATATAGTAATCATTTATAAGGGAAATTTAACAAATATGATTGATTATTTTTTCTACAATAGTTTGTTTTATTTAATTTATACATATACAGCTTTAATTGAAAAAAAAGATTTTAGTTTTTAATAAGTTCTTTATTTAGATAGGTCAGTCCAATGTAAACTTGGTGGGAAAATAACATTTATATACCGTTTTTAGCTCATATTTACAAAGTATTGGAAGATTAATGTTTATGTTAACAATTTCAAATGTCTAAACTATACAGCTATTTCTGAAATTTAAATTTTAAAGTCGAGTTAAAAAATAAAAGATTCACTTAATTCACATCAACAAGTTTATAGTGAAAAGTTACAATTTACATGCTTATACAAGTTTTTCACGTGTACTATGTTCAGCTAAAGTAATCGCGATACGTTTTAAAATATATATGCACAATTTACAGATTTTCAAAATAAACACCAATACTTTTCTGCGACCACGTTCCTTAGCATACAATAAGTATAAGGAACATACAATAATTACATGGCGCTAGATTTGGTATGTAGAGTAGGTATTTTATGGGAGAAAAACATGTTTTCATTATTTTACATTGTGCTTGTGACCTGTCATGATGAAATGGCATGCAGTGAGGATGACAACTTGCAGACACTCATTTTCGCACTAGTTTGCGTGACATTTCACCTTTGTCAAATATCAAGATAAATATTTGTGGAAAGGTCTTTGGAAATTCAAATAAACTAGTGGTCACTTAAGCTGAGGTTAAATTCTGCAATAAAATATCAACAATGCTTCCAGGATTAGTTATAAGATTAGCGAATGCAAAAGCATATTGACTGCAATTGTGTTTATATTTTTAACTGCTGCGAAAATTATACTTAAATATTTAGAACTGTATTGTGATAACTTTCGCTAAACATAGCACCTGTGAAAATGGTTATAAAACATGTCAAGTGTCAATTGTTAGTATAAATAATTGATTTAATATTTATTTTTCTGGACACGAATAAAAATGTTAAATTTAAATTATAAAAGAGCTATATGACATATATAGATAGATATTTACAGATACTTATAGATAGATACATTCATTTTCATTTCGTTAATTAATAATGCAAATAACAAATTATATTACATGTTATTTTCTAATGGCGTTGTTCTTTAGTTTCTTCCTAAGATACAAGTCTCATAATAAATATTTAAATTGGTATCTGATCTACGACACATTATAATCAATTGACAGACAGACAAATAAATACATGGTTGTTTTAACATGTTCCATCAAATGAATTTCAGATGTCCTTGTGAAGCAGTCAAGACATAAAACGTGCTACAGGACTCTTTTGTGGGACCGAAGATCCGAATACAATTCATATCGATTGAAATTATTGAATCATCCAAATAATTCCCTACATAGTATCCGTTATACTTACGATAATCAAAGTATGTTTTCCGATATACCCATTGTGGACTGTTATCTAAATGTAGCTATCCATAACGAGTTGAAGATCAACTGGTTGTTTATTTCGTGTTTAATTCAATTCGCATTTAATTGTAATTTAATGACAATCATAGAAAGAATACATACCAGAATTTTTACAACAAATCTGATATGTTGTTTATATGCAGATTTTGCAGCTCATCGCGTTTTTTGAATTCCTGTGTTATTGTAACTTGTTTATTATTAGTACTTAACAGATAATTATTTTGACAGTAGCGTACTTTTATACAACAAGGTAATATTTTACCCAATTTTATCATAATTAACTGCATTCACAAAACACTTTATGAATGACAATTCATTTTGAGCTAAACTTAACATAAGAAGTAAGAAATATAAAAATCGATTTCTTAAGAAACAAAAGAACAAAAATATTATTTCAGTTGCTCTTACTTCAAATTTGTAACTATATTCTAGGGGGGGCTTTGGAACTCATTGTTTAAATTGTATTTGTTTTTAAATTATCGTTTTATATAACGTGAATACATTTTGTCTCACTATAAAGAGAAATAACATGTTATATATTAGTAACGAAAATGTAAACACTACAGTTTAGATTTTGTACAAATTTTAAATGTTATATTATGTAAAATAGTATTTTAAGTCGTAATTCCAATAATATTTGTTTCACTATGTTACATGTTTACACGCAGACAGTTTAATGATTATATTAATGTCTATATTAATGTCTATATTAATGAAGCAAATGTTTATTTGAATATACAAATATGTTGTACTGGATTCTATTCCATTGTTCCAATGCATTATATAGTGGTGTTTGATAACTACGAGCCTGACAAGCTGTCATTTGTACTATATGGCATTTACAAATTTGAGAATAAATCTCTGAATGCAACAATTTATGAGAAAGAAGTCATGCAACATAAATTATGTAAAAGTAAGTAATTTAATCAGTTTATAAATGTTACTCAGAAATGAATATATATAGCACTTCAATTAAACAATAAGGAATAATAATATAATATATTTCTTAAAAACCACCAAATCAATAGCAACAAAGTTGCTAATAACAACCTTATATATATGTAAATAGTTCTCATAGTTTATCAATTATAAAATTACCTAATATTGGTTGCATTACTCAAAAAATATTATATCGGAAGAAATAGTCAAATTAACTTATAACATATTTGATAATAATATATTTTTCACAGATTTCGTTTTAAACGTATAATATTGTTGACATTTCGTCTATGTGATAATATCTTTTATTAGTATATGTATGTTCATTTTATTTATATTTTTGCTGTATTATTAAAATTTATACAATTATATGTTTAGAGTATGAAAGATATTTGTACGTAGCATACATGATAAAATATATGTTTGATGAGAGTTATTCTGCAGTCGAGTTCGATTCAACTTATTACTTACTCTAGTCGGTGAATCAGTTGCCGTCAGCTGTTTTGAAACACCACTTCCTACAATCTCGCCTTTGCTGGTCTGTGAAATCTTCGTGTTAAGCTATTCTAGTACTGGTAAATCAACACAAATTGTGATATTGTCAGAGCATATTGTAAAGATTAGAGTTAAAGAATTTTTTTGTCCCTGATAGATGGGGGCTGACTCACCGGTACAGGTGAGTACATAAGACCGCTAACACTGCTCATTTCTACTCAATAGTCGATACTGCTGCTATTGCATCTGCCTCCGCCAGCCTCCGTTGGCCAGTGATGGCATCTGCCTCCCTCAAAAGACATGTACGATTGTTTCTCTTATCAGTATAATCTGGTGTGTATAGGAAGGCAATTGGGTGTAAAATCTATGCACATGTGCATTTAACTGAGACATCTACGTTATACATATACATAGAAGAATCTCCATGTTTTCTAGTTATAGGGTCCTACTCTAATTCACTTGGAGGCCTTATCATTCTGGGTTGTAGGTGTTTCAACTGGATCAGTCCTGGGTTCATTTTCACGTTGTAACTCGACATAAAATCCGCTGATTACAATACGTTGTTTCGTGGTGAAATGATTCCCGCAGTTGAGGACATTTAATCTGGTATCGACATTGTCTGGACGTTACTGATTTCGGCTCGGGTACCACCATCATTTGTGAATATCGTCAGAGGGAAAATCATTGTTACATAATGTGATCTGGCACATTAAACTAGTTTCATCGTGTAGACACAGCTTAACAATGTGCTTAGATTTGCAGGATTATATAGAATAAATTATATGTTTATGTTCTATCAATTCTATCTAGTGTGCGATTCACAAATCCTATGATTGCTATTTTACCAATTTATTAAACATTATGTACATATATTATTTTTTAAATCTTTTTAGATGTTAATGTGCGTCAGGCATACATCAAACAATGCTTTAGGGAACTTTCATGGAAGTCTCAAAAAATATATATCTCTTATATAATACGTTTGTTAAATTCCGATGGAGTTGAAAATGTCAATATTTCAATCAATTCATCATCGTGTAAGTATTATACGGTTTTCGTATAATGCATTTTTAATGATTTTTAAAATATAAGGTCATGTTTTATTTGTTAAAAATTATTTCGTCAATTTCAAGTCATCGAAATTATTATTAGTTCACTATACGAGAAACTGTCTTACATTTCAAAACTATTTATTTAATTAAATTCCATAAATATGTATGTGTATGTATAAAACAAATCTGTCAGTTCTAATAAAAACTATCTGAAATTCATAATCAAATGGTTAATATAATTGTTTTGTCATTTTCATTTTACGTCAAGTTGAGAAGAAGTTTATTTATTTTATTATAAAAAATGCAATTTATGCTTAAAGTGAATTAATAATATTAATATTTTTAGTTTCGGATACATTGTACTTCCTCTACGAAATAATACAGTTATTTCCTACATTATCTCCTACATAGATATGTCCTAAGACACCCGGAATTAAAGAACATTTAAACAATACTTCAACAATTGGCTTATAATAAAAGTGATTAAAGTGTGGTTCTCCCTTTTCAACATGATATAATTATAAAAGAATCAGAAAGCCTGTGTTGCTGTAAAAACGTTATTGTTTACGAATAATGTTTTTATTCTTTTTAATACCTTTCTCCCACTGCTAATTTATTAACTTAAACTTATAAAACTTATTTTTGGATTCTTAAAGATTAATAATCTACAGCTATAAGTAGCAACATTGGTTCACATAATAATAATAATAATAATAATAATAATAACTGTTGTTTATTTGGGGAGTATGCAAAAATGGGAATCGCAGCATACACAAAGCATAGTACAGGGTGAAAATATGGGTG
>JAYRBW010105069.1:0-18999 GCA_036023295.1 Invenusta paracnida
ATTTCTTATTTGATGTTTTTGATGTTTTCTCTTTTGTTTTTCTTCTTTTCTGTTTAAGTGAGTTGATATTGACTGCGATTTTATAAACTTTTGATTTAATAATTGCATAATATTGCATGTATTTAATAATTGCATAATATTGCATGTATTTAATAATTGCATAATATTGCATGTATTTAATAATCGCTGACACATAGGTACCACCAATCTAGATAAGAAAATAGCATCGTCACTCTAAATATAACCTATTAAATTTAGTTAAATTTGCCTTGACACGAATATAGGATTGACAATATATATTGACACATTGACCTACAATCGTTAAAACGTTTGGACAAAAATCCGCTGTCATTAAATATTTATCTGAATTCAAATAGTCGCAGTGTCAAATAGTTGGCTTTGTGTGTAGTGATTATCATGTCTGCCTAACACGCAGAGGGTCCCTAAAAGACCCTTTCTTTTAAAAATATGTTATTCTTTATTGACAAAATAATCAAAATTCAATACAATAATATCTACTTAAAACATTTATAATTTAAAAAACAACAGCTATTTCTAGATATATGTATAGGTAATAAAAAGAAAACTTAAATATACCATTTAAGAGATATTTCGCTAATTTGGCCATATACAAATAAAACTGATACATTTTAAATTCTGTGCACTGAAAAAGATATTCGAAAGCTCTGCTTATTAAACTAGTATATAGGTATACCCATAGAGTTTACTTTTTCTTATATTTCTAGTCTTTAAAAGACTAAATAATTGTAGGAAGAATTTTTTAAACTGACTGCTTTTTGATGCGATTAATAATAGGTACTCTAAATAAATTTAGGCGCCACCCATTTACTTCTGCTAAGTGGGATGATCCCTTTTTGTTACTAGCCTAGCCATTAGACGGCGCAAAAGCAAAAATATGACGAAATTAATATATTGATTATACCTCAAATTGATGCTAAATGTACCTACCTACTTATTTAAGTTAATTTTTTGTAATTTTGACATGTTTTTTATGACTTTTAATCTTTTTTTTTCAAAATAGCAAATTTTATAAATGTTTAATAAAAACAACCCATATAAAAATTTGGCTAATTAAATTAAGATTTTTAAATGCCAAAATATTTGGCCAAGATGGGGCTCGAACCCACGACATTCGCGTTATTAGCACGACGCTCTAACCAACTGAGCTACTCGGCCGTCGGATTGAATGAAGGAAAGACATTATTTTGTCACTAAAATATGTCTTTTCTGATTTACTGTAGTTCATTGATTGTTTACTCACAATAGTATGTATTTATTACTTGACGGTACATTTCACATTGGGTGCACTACAAAATTTACATTCTGTACAAAATGTTGTAATGCGAGGATTATAAAAATATACATCTAACACTATATAGTGTTATATATCGTTCAATTTGTACGTATATTTTATGTTCGATTAGAGATTATGGTGGTCAGTTTGGGTTGCTATTCTTAGGCGTACCAACTAAGGTTTTATATTGAGTAAGCTAGATAAGTATATATACTTGTAATGTTAACGTTGTTATTGATGATATTCTATTGATTTGATTTTAAGTTTGATTTTTGTTAAATAGATTCTTAGTTTGATTTTTATACCATACTTTCATGTTATCGGTGTAGCGCTTATAACAATGACGGCCTTTTCTTAGATGCAAGAAACATGGATCAAAATGTTGTATTTATAAACAAAAGTGAAATCAAATGGAATAGCGCACAAAGATAATGTTTTTTAGCAATTTAAGAAAAAAATTTCGTTATTGTCCAATTGGAAACAAATGACGACAATCTAAAACTAGAAATAATAGTAGAAATATTCCATTTAGCTAAAAATTGTATACGGTGCTTATGGTTTCTAAACGATACCTATCAAATTTCAACTTAATCAAACAATCCGTTCGTAAATTAAATGATTTCTAATTTCCCACCTTAGACCTGTAGTTTCTTTTGGCTAAAATTTTACTTTAAAACGACCACAAATATAAGATTACAGAACATAAATTATACATTATTGGCTTATCCATCTTTTTATGGTAAGGGTAAACTACGATCACGCATTGCTGGATATACCTACATAAGTCTTACATACATATATCGAATGTTGGTACGACTCCTGGCTTTAAAACACCGATTTACACTGCAGCATTGTGATAGTTATCGATTGTTTAATAGCCTATTGCGACTGATTAATTAAGACATATAAATATTACATATTCAGACCTTGACAATCTAAAATAGTCAGGGCAAACACTTATTATTATTTCTTTTCATCGCATATGAAATATGTGTTAGGTACATGCTTAACAGACGCAAGTAGTTCAGCGAAAATCATTTTTTTGTTTATATGAAATGTTTTCAACAATTAAGACAAGCTTTAAAAACAATTTTAATATACTGCTATAATAACAAAAGATTGTAAATTAATAAATACTTTGCGAAGGCCACATTAATTGTTCAGTGCTGGCTGCAATTTTTAATGTACGCATTCTGAACTTCTTCAAGATCGAGATGGGAGTTTTTAAATAATTTCTGTGTAAACATCACTATGTCCTCTTTTAAACTGCCACTCATTATATAGTACGGGAGCTACTCATGAAAATTATGAAAATTTGAGAACAAAAGATTTCTTATACTCAATGAATTGCTACTAGCCAATGATTGAAAAATATGTAAAACATTTCATTAATTTCCCATATTAAATAATACGGCGATTTCTATGAAATTGCTCTGATTTTCATAAAATTTCATATTTTTATAAAATTAAAAATTTACTTTATTTTTTAATCGACATACAATTAAATTCTCCACGTATTTTATACATTTTAAGGCCCATTTCAGACACATAAGCCATATGATACAGTTTCCACGTGCATTTAAATTAAGGTTCCTACCACAACTTTGAGTATAATTCTAAAAACAGGTTTTATAGATGCATTAAAATTCATGTGGAAACTATATAATGTGGTTTATGTGTCTGAAATGTATTTTAAAGTGTATAAAATACACGAAGAATACAATTGATGTACAATATGTGAATTAAAAATAAAAATAAAAGTAAATTTGTTATTTATTATTCTATCAAAAATATAAATTTTCACGAAAATCAGAGCAATTTCATAGAAATCGCCGTATTCCTTAATATTGGAAAATTGTAAAATGTTAGTATCTCATTTTGTGACTGGTAGTGCAATACAAGAACTACACATTTGCACTAAAGGATTCATTAGAAATATATATAATGACTATTGAAAATAATTTTTGTCCGCAGATGTAGGTATTGACAGTTATAGCAAATATATAATATTTAAACATACTAACGAACTCAATCAATGTTCAAGTAAAAAATATAGCTTTATTTTTTCGTTTTTAGTCCAGCTTTTGCACTTTAACCCTGTTAAATATTGGGTATTTATAGAAAATTAACTAATAATCAAATTAAAATAATAAACACATGCCGCGAAGATATGCATATATATTAAGTATAAATCGGTAGTTCATTCTGTGCAGCATTAGATTAAAAAGAAAGCGTTTGTTGCAATATATTTTAATACATATATTATTTGTAAATTTATGACTGACGTCCTAATCATAATTTGAAGTAATAATCAAGTTTACATAATGATGAGGTAAGCGATTTACGCAGTATTTAATTACAACTTAGGATAAAATTATGTATGTTATCTTTTATCCGTAAATATCTACATAGGTATATAGCGTATAAACATAGGTCCTAATTGCGGATATGGTACCATATATACATGTAGAGAAGTTAAACCTAAATAAAATAGACAATAAGTTGAATGCCAAAACATAAATTATAATTTGACTATTTTATTTACGTAATATTACTTTTCATATATTTTGTATAAGTGTTTTATGTATTCTCAAAAAATGATTTTTAACTAAATTAAAAAATATGGCATACAAATATTTAAGAAAAGATTATAATTTTTTCTGTAAATTTGGGAAATTCCCAAATATGGATTGGAAAAAAATCTAATGAACGTATAATAAGTACCTATCTATAAATGTAGTTTATTTTAGACAATATAATTAGCTCTAGACAAAATTATATTTTCAATTAGAAGGACCAATACAACCACAGAACGTTTAAAGATTTTTTTATTCATTTCAATGATTATAATGTTTTACTACTGATTCTCTGGATCTTAATTATCAATTTAGGTCAGTCTCGGATCTAAGCGGGGCATCAGGAGCTTGAACCCCACCCCCTATTTAAATATTTGATGGTGATTGTAAACTAGTTGGAGGCAAATTAAATTAATGCAACCTAAACTAAAAAAGCTTATTCATTATTTCAAAATAAACCTAAAAATGGTTAATTTAGATTTAAAAACATTAAATAATTAATTAGGAACTATTGAACATATGAAATAGTAACTTATGTTCGGTTTAGTTTCTCTTTTCTTCATAAAAATAAAGGACAGATATAGGTAAATAACATTCTGGGAGCACTAGGAGGAAATAAATACATGGCTAACTTCTTAACAATCGTCATTTTTGTAGCATTTTAAAGGGGGATAAAGCTTACGTTTCAAAGAAATCTGTTTACAGTAAAAGCTGTGACTTGCTGAATGTAGTCATTTGCATAAATATACCTACCCCAAAAACGATTTAACAATAATTATGTGTTACTACATAGTACAACACCATATAACTACCACTGTATAATACTATATACCAATAACATTGTAGCATTAAAAATGCTCGCCATATGTCACTGACAATTACACATTAGATTTCAGTTCCCATACGTTGAATAAATTATTCAGGTACCTATATGTACGTTAAAAGAATCTAAATACTCTATACTTCTAATGTCCTTTGCTGGCTCAGTGGTGTAGTGGTTATCACGTCTGCCTATAAACACCCAGTTCGAAACTGGGTAGAACTATCATTTTTTAAATTAATTTCAAAGTACTAGAATATATATAGGGAATATCATAGAAATATGATTTAATTGTATCTTATCTCTATTGGTAGATAATATTCGGCTTTTGAAATTGTTTCTATTTCGTCTTTTTAAATTGATTAGTTCATATTTATCATCAATCATAAATATACATTTAAATTGGTGTTCAAATTAATATTTAAATTTGTTTACTAATTGTCTTATATATGGTTATAAGTATAATGCATACTATCGGTATTTAAATATTATAAATTATGAAGCAAATAAGGTTTTTAGAAGAAAACATAGTAGGTACCTAAATAACATATTTTATTTAAACCTTAATTTGTATACTTTTATTTATACTTCAGAAAAATATACCTATTTAATAAATCATTCAGTGTATAAACGATTTATAAATAAATTCATATTTTGTTGAAATTCTGATATAAATGTTCCAAAATATTTGGCTCGAACCCACGACATTCGCTTTATTAGCACGACGCTCTAACCAACTGAGCTACTCGGCCTTCGACAGAATCGCATTGTACGAACTTCAAAATTCATATTTAGTGTTTCAAATGACACGTGTGCATGATTCTATAGTTAAATGTTATATTGGTCGTCTTACTTTACATTATTCTAATTTATCTAATAGAGATAAGATTTGCACAGATATCTTTGCACAAAGACACGGGTAATAAATATAATACCCTGGGTGATATAGTAAGTTCTATTTTTGGGTAGGAGTACTCTGTAGGTACCTAATTTGTTCGTCTCCTTCAGGGATTAGTAAGGTATATGCACCTTTAGCCTTTTTTATTGATATTTTCATTCAGAAACAAATTGAATTTTGTATTAATTAAAACAAAAATTTGACACACCTACATGTTTAATATGTTATATAAATTTGTCAATTATTTGTGACCTAATTTTTAAAAGTACAAAAAACATAATTAAAATAGAAACCTCTATATTTTTATATTTTTATTATAAACTACCGTCACTTAATAAGGGGAGGGATATTATGTTGAAACAAGTCCGGCTATATATACGTCATTCATGAAATGATGGCGTGCTGCCATATAACGAAATACATATGGGTTTTCACTATATTTGTAATTATAGTTTTTATTTTCCGAAGATAAGCCTTTTTATTTTTACATGAATTCATCGGCTTACAATTCTTTACTTTTTTCTATTTAGCACATAAACGTTAAGTTACCAACTTACATTGTTTACCTACTTAAAAACAATGGTTTAAAAAGTCAATTTTTAAGTAAAATCAATTTGTGCAAACCGAATATTAGACTTACCCAAAGCATGAAAACTAAGCTTTGAAGTTGTGTAACCACTTTACTTACAAAAATAAAGATATGAATGTTATTTAATATCTCATGGAAAAACTCATCAATAGCAACCCTTAGAGCATTCCTGTGAATGTCATGAACACACTTCTGCACAGTATATATTAGCTCTGTTTATGTTAAAATAAATATAGAATATGAAAACAATTGGAACTAATATAATCCTCATAAAAATATATCAATTATGCGTAAATTTAAATATAAATTCTTTGACACATCTCTTCAGTATGATTGTCACTAATAGAAAATTATTTACCCTTTGGAAAATTAGCCCCATAATATATAGATACATATAAAATAGAATGTTGACATAATATATTTGTGACCAAAATTTTTACTTGGTAGATGTTCATAAATACCAGAAAGCAGATTGACATTATCCACGCTCTGAAACCTTGCCTCGTAATACTAAACAACTTTTCAACTACTGTATGGTACAGTTTACAGTATAATTAAATATGACTCTCCCGCAATGGTTGTGATCAAACAAAAAATAGCAAACCAACTTGAAAGAATTAATACTTTCCCAAGTTACCAAGTTATAGTTCTTAAGGATTCCTTAGATTTTCTTGACGCAAAAAATCGAAAATATCTATTTAAAAACTGTCCAAGAAAATAGCAATCCTTTAATTCCTGTAAAATTACTTGAATAATTTAGTCATTCACCCTCGAATTCTACAGCACGATTTAGATCTTTCATACTTTACAATATACTTATTAATTAAATAGTAACAATTAAAACTTACTGCCAAATTAATGACGTAATATGTACACAATGTATTATATCTGTGGTACTTTATATAAATATATATTATTGTTTATATATTATTATTGTAGTAATAGAAAAATTAATACTATTATATTGTACTATTTTTGTATTTAAAAAAAATTGCAATGAAGCTTTTCATTTCTGTTGCATTTCTGACCCCAGGTGTTATTTTTATTCTAATGTACATAAATAGAATATTTAAAATGAAAAGGATTTATATTCGTCCGATTATAAAATGGGTTACGCGATTTTTAAAAGCATACATTATTTACAATAACTTCGTCATATAGGGACACTAGAATCCTCAAATGAACCATTTTAAATAATAATATATATATGTATATATGTGTGTTCTCTGTCTAATCATAAAATATTGACTGGCAAAATATAAGAAAGTACATGCAAAAAATACCATATAGCTACTTCATCAAAGTTTAAATAAATGTAATAATAAAAACGTTGTATAAATATTTTTACATAGAATATGAGGTTAAAGTTAAAAAATGTAAGTAAATTAAGTGCTTATAATCAGGCGCCTGTGTTAGCATCATGCGCCTGTGATAAAGGCTAGAAAAAACATTTAATACTTTTCCAATACAGACGTTAAAAAGAATATCTTTATTTAAGAAACAATCAACAAAAAATTAATTTGTTGTTTTTAGAGTAGGTTTTAGTTTTTACTAATTCCAAAACTGAGTTAGCCTGTTCAACTCTTTTGAAAAAACATTTTTTTCGAATTATTTTATAAAAATTCAGTCCTCGACCCTTTTCTATGCAAACTATTTATTTTGCCGCAAAATATAACATGAATTAATAAATTAAACTATTAATTTATGAGACGATATACATACATCTAATACATACTATAGTATCTATATATATATATCAATCGTTTTTTATTCGGGGTAAGGATTGCGGACATAGTGCCATATAGTAAATCATTATTAATGATTGATTATTAATTTAAAGTAATTATTAATTGTTCAATGCATAGATAATTAATGTACAAAAAAAACAGATTTAATTGAAAACATATTTAATTGAAAACATATTTTATTTAATAAGTCTCATACGCTTCAAAGTTGTAATTGACCCCTATATTTAAGAATTTATAAGCGCGGCGTCTGTTTATGGTAAGTGTAGATATCCCCCGTGGCTTACATTTAGAGAACTAACCATAAATTATATGTATAATAATCTATTTATTTAATCTTGAATTACATACATTGTTGCATGTTTCCACTTACTCCAACATTTTCTTTTCTCCACACGAATCAACTTTGTAATAGGAATATCATTTTCAAACTGCTCTCCGTTAATATGAAACTTGTACTTCCCATAAATCCGTACATGTATAGGATCCTGAAGGTGATTTTGAATTCTGTCTAAGAAAATACAAATAGTGAAGAAGTAATTCAGTACATTTGAGCATTTATTATATGCCAAATTATACGTGTTATTATGTAATATGTTATATTATATACCTATATCTGTGAGTTTTTTGGCCAAATATGTTCACTTAATAAAATAACTGTTTTGCCGTTATATATAATATTTGTGATATTGTCTCGATTCATTGAATTTATACCTAACACGCTTATACCTAACTCCTGTCTTTCATTGTATGTATATATTTGCCTTTATTATTATATGTACTAAACCGCCTTTGTGTTTGATCGCTCAATGTCAGAAAAAAGAGTTCTTGAGTTGGGTCTATGTAAGAATCCTTTTGGTTTCTTCGGAAGAACTCTTTTTTGGACTGAAGAACTCTTTTTGGGACAAGGAACCCTCTTAAGAACCATTTAAAGGTTCTTTGGGAAAAATATCTTAAAAAAACTACAACTAATAAAACGCATAGAAAAGTATTACAAACAAAAATTTGAATGTTTTAAATCTATATAAAAACTATATATATATATATGTGAATATAATATTGCACAGAAATCGAAATATATAAAATACAAATAACGTTTAAAATGTATATGAAAACTTTAGTGTGAAAGGGATATATATATATAGGATTACTTAATTACACAAAAATCTAATATATAAAGCAAAACTGTTTAATTATGAACTTTAAAGAAATTAGTAATAACACACTATAAAAGAAATAATATAATAATTATGTCAATTATGAAAAAAGGACACAAGTGTTAAACATTTAATATTGGTTTATAAAAGTAATATACTATTAAAATATACAAAATCTATAGTAATATATATGTATACATACAATATGTATGTATTGTATTAATATGTACTATGTATAAATTGGTAGAAAAGCATAGATGAAAGCATATATAAAAGCATAGAAATTTCACATAATTATAAATATCAAAAGTAATATAAATATGTCAAATATATTTCATTATATGAGCTCTTGTGTCACACTCGTTTCATTATTTCGGATCGGATCTATTAATGACACCTCAACAGATCTTATGTAAGATCCATCAACAATTAAGTAAACTTTTAAGTTCTTTCTCTATTTATGACATCATAAATTATCTTTACTAAAATAAAGTATAATTAAAAATGTATGGTTTAAACAATTATCAGTTAAAACTAATACCTAGTTAGTTGAAAAAGTAGAACTTTTATATTTTAACTGATATATGTACATCAATATCTAAACAGTATGTATATGCCTGTTGTTTATCCCCATTGTTTTAACCTAAAATGTGTTAATCCTATACCTACAAAGTTTTAAATATGATACAACAATATTAGCCTCGAGTTTTCGTAAAATACAGTTATAAACTAAATAGACAAAATGTAATTTTTAGGCATATTTAATAATATATTAATGAAGAAATAATTTAACTGTATTTAACAAATTAGATTAAAATATCAAAATTATATGTTATAAGTTACAATAATTACAAGAATAGTAGTATAGTAAGAATAATTGACATTTAGCATTAAAAAAAATTTACACATTCCAGTTCAATGAAAAATTATGTATCCACTGAAGGATATTCATTTCATTATGTTATAAACTTATTTTCTATTTAGAATTAATAATGTTACTTACAGGAATATGTATCATTGACAGAAATATAAAATTTGTTTTCCATTGTTGAGAGTAGGATTCTATAATATTTGTACGGCGTGCTTGGAGAGATGTTATGTTTCCAAATTAAGGTTCGATAGCAGTTTGATTCCAGAATAATATTAACTGTGTTATCAATATCTGGAAATCATACACAAAATATCTATGCTAACTAAATGAACATTTATTATTTTTTTAAGTATTGAAACAATTTTTCGCTAAATATATTAATTATAACATTTAAAGTTTTCAGTTCAAAAGGTTAAGTAGTCAAAAGCAAAAAGCCCAAATAATGTAATAGTATTTATTGTTAGTTTATTTTTTTTTAATTACAGAAAATTAATAATTCTGCTTCCAAATTATTTTGGATTAATGAAGAATACGATACGTTCCTGGTTGTACCCGGCTTGTTGTTTGTCCGAGTAGTATACGCAAAGTTGTAGAAAAAACTCAAATTCCGAAACTTTTTCCACGCTTTGAGATGTGTGAGATACAGCCAGAAAAGGTTCATAAGAGGGGCTGTTGCACTTCTTTTGGCAAAGCCACTTCGGGGACGTTTGTAGAAGACAACGGGAGCGACAACATGTCTCGTAAAAAATCAGTTTAAGTACAGCATATTATACATAACAGGAATACCTAGAATGGGTAAACCAATTATGGTTAAAACTTCAAGGCTATGTGTGTCTGGTATAACTATTCACCAATGTCCTATATAATAAGGTAAATATAATGAAATTGAAACAGAGACAACCAGGAAAACCCACTTTCATCCTTTTATAGTTCGGTACTGTTTTCTGTTTTTTTTTATATAATACGAAATTGTCCAACCAAGCTATTAAATAGCTTCATAGAAAATCCTACTCTATTTCATTCTTCTAATTCCTTTTATTCCTGGTCAGAGGGAGTTTGTCAGCACCCCGGTCTCCCTGAGTAAAGTACCTATCGTCAAAGACGTTAATATATAAGAATATATATATATATATATATAACTTACTTTATTTAAAGTCTTTGGGTATGGGTAAGGAATTCATCCAGAAAGTCCTAAGAGAGTTCATGTTGCCAGCATAGGCTGGACAGATGATAGAAAAAGATTGGTTAAGTCTTCAAAGGGAAGAAGAACAAATTGGCAAGAAGAGGAATCCGTCTTCCCGATGCTAGTCGAAAGCTGGTCCTAACTGGTTCGAAGCTTTACGAGAGCTATATGGACAGCGCGCGAGTCATTTGAGCAGTCACTTTCCGTCGAACTGCGCAGGTCGATGGTGTGTGGTCGACATATGAAGTGTTCGAGAAGTGGGCGATGGCAGTAGAGGAAAGATTGAAGAGATTCCTCTGTGGAATGTAGCTCATGGTCGCGGCTTCGTTCCCTCGAAGACCACAATGGTGCTGGATTCATAAGAGAGTGATGTTGGTACTGTACCCCCAGCTGATCACAAATTAAATGTCTCAGCAGCTGATGACTTGAAACTTGTTTTGATATAACCTAAATCTATTGCCTATTTTATAGTAGATCCGAACTAAATTCGTTTGAATTCAAAGGATTTATCAGTTCTGATTTCAAAGCATAGTAGGTACTTTATTATATTTTACTCTTTTATTACTTAGTACGTTTTTTACTATTTGTGTACTGTCAATCTTTGCTAAAATATCCACATTTAATAAACAGAGTTATACGCTTGTTTCATAACTTCACTGTTCCTTTATATTCGTTCTTGTGAGATCAAGCTGTGTATTTTTTATTTTTTTGTGATTGTTTGTTTATGAGTTATATTTTTGATAACCTAATTTGTCAAAAGTGAATATATATATTGTACAAATATAGTTTGAAGTAAAATTTCTGTAATCATAAATGAGCTAAGATACCAAATTTGTTTCACTTACACTGGCATAATTTTTCTTTTAAATATTTCCATCTACTAACAGGTACTTCCAAAGATTTCATTCCCAGATTGATTATTGCAAAAAGTTTTACTTTAATTATGTTTGGTTCGTAGTTGTCAAATGTATCTAAACAATGTAACATATTAGAATATGCGAGATATAAGTCATGTAAACAAAGCGTCAATATACTGAAACAAATGTGGAAGAGTTATATTTTGAATAGCATATATAGTAGTTTGAGAACGAGTTTAAAGCTTTTAAACAACTATTTCCTCTGTATCTAGGCTACCATATATATTTGTATTGGTTAACTTTGGATATTAATAAGAAATCTTTAAAGAATATTAATGAAAAAGAGGCTTTAATTTTAAAATTATCTGAAATTTAGTTAACTGTTTTAATCATTTAGAACCCTGATAATGACTAGTATGAAACTAATAACCTCCAATAATTAATTGTAGAGCTAATTTGATTGTCATTTTTGTTTTTTAAGTTTTATGTATAAAAAGGGAACATTTTCCAAGCTTCGATAATGTTATTATTCCATAAGCTTTTTCTGTTTACTATGTTAATGAGTTTATTTTGTTTGTATACATAATCATACACAACAAATATTCAATTAACATAATTATGAAAATTTACAAATATTTGACGGATAAGAAATGCTTAAAATCAGTTCTCCCCTAGCATCCGCTACTTCAAGTCGGTATGCTCGATACAGACTATTTATTCGTGGCAGTATAAGGCTTCTCAGACAGTACTTTTGATAAGTTTCATATAGTTCATAGCCTGAAATTAAAAAGATACTTCAAAATGTCATACTGGTATTTTAAGTAAGTGCAAATTTATAGACTACCAGCAATTTCAACAGTATATAATATACAACAATTAGAGATAATGATAAAATTAAATGTTTAAAAATTAACAAACATACTCGGACAATATTGAGGAATCAGTTCTTTCCATTTGGTAAGATTTATTTTATAGTGTTTTCCATTGAAATGTATATTTCCTAGAACTTTAAAGAATATAGCACTGAAATCTATCGATATTGGACTAAGCAAGCCTGAAAAATGGACAAAATATGGAGAGAAAGAGATGACAATATAGATTGTACAATTAAAAAACTATAGATATGACGCAAAATATCTAAAAAGTTAAAATAAATCAAGGGTGGAATGTTTTTGTAACACTTGTGATACTGTATAAATGACATTATTATTATAAGCTAATGATGGTATCTAACTCACATTTTGAGGATTTCACGCTTATAATATTTGTGATATGGTAACCTGTAGATGCAAAGAAGACTTGATAACTTTTAAACTTGTGATTATATGGCCATTCCAGAATTCGATAGCATCGATCTTTATATCGAATGGAAACCTCCACGTCTTAAATAAGAGATAATAAGGAGAAACTTGCCTATATTTAAGGTGAAAGCATATTTTAAATGTCATTTTTCTGTTCGTATAAATACTCACCAAAACATGTTTTATTTATCAAAGGTGTCCAATCCTGCAATGTAAAAGATTGCCATTCACCATGAGATATGTAGTTCCCGACCAGTTTAATGTCCAGTTTGTTGGGTTCATCGTTTGTGAAGCGATCTGTTTGCGCGCATATATGTATTAAAGAAAAACTAGTTTTTGCAATATTATGCTGTAATTATTAGCAAGACAATAACAACATTATTTCATATTTCATTTGATATATTTTATATTCGTTATTTGCTATAATGTATTTTTATTTGATCTGTTGTTTCGAATTAATATTTTTAAGAATTTTGTTGGAATTTTGAAATATACAAGCAGTGTTATGATATATCTTATATTAAAAAAATATCCAATCTATTTTAGAAAGTCAAGCAAGTATATCAATTGCGAATCAATGAAATGTGTAATCATTGTCTGGCATATCTCATAGATACATACATATTAATATATATATTATACATACATATTAGACACAAGTAAAACATTTATTGTTTCAACTTTAACTCAAGTGGTAACATTTTATAAATAATCTGATTGGGATTTTACTAAATGTATGAAATAAATAAAAGGACACATTTTCAAAAGTTAGTCACAATCAACATTTATTAGAAACCTATTTATTTCTTGAGATAGTATATTAATGTGCCCAATAAGAAAATATTACATCGATTATTTTATTTTACTTGTGTATAATATCAAACGTTCGTCCAATTTATAAATTTGAGCAATACATATATATGATTGTACATATATATATATATATAATAAATACTTAACTGGCCAACTGACACAATCTAAATCAATGTTTTCTAATAAATACGTACTAAATAAAAATTATTGAAATTTTATTTATATTATATTTTATATATTTTTAATAAACTTAAATAATATACATATATGTATTTGTATATGTATATGTATTCATAATAAGGAAATAACAAATCCACGGTGTTCGCTGTCTGTTAACAATTCATTCACGACAAAAAGCGAATTAAGATGCGTTTATGATAACTCACAGGTATTATTTAGAGTTAACTTGCTTCGAATTAAACCAGTCTCAACATTGCGGTATTCAATTTGAATAATTTCAAAAGGATGTTCCGTGTTTGGCAGCGTCCAAGATACTTTCCTAAAACACTGTCCAATAATGTTAAATAGAATATGTTTTACGGCTGAAAGTGAAACATATTTACTTTTTATTAGTAATATGCAATACTGTATTTTTTCAAAAATATTACTTTCAATTTAATACTTTTAATCTTTCTATATATCACTTATAGTACAAGTGATTATAAATTTCTTAAAAGTGACAGCCTATTTATTAAACAAATAAAGAAGTTATAACATTAGAAAATATTTGGTTAATAAATAGATATTAAAATAGTAAAAATATATTCGTTAGTGCAATTAATGTAAAATTATAGCACATGCAATAAAATTTGATAAACATTGTGTTGATACTGCAGATTTCAAAATATATGTTGAAAATATTTCTGAAACACCAGAGCGCAATTAGATGTTTAAGTTCTTTTTCTAAACTAGCCTGAGCGTCATTAATATCTATATTTGTACGAGTACGCTTGAAATATCTTAGAAGGGTAAATGTAAGTACCTTGAGAAATAATGTTACAAAATATTATTTCTGAAAGATTTTAATAATCATTTCGATTTCAGAGATTAAAAAAACCCAATATCATTGCGTGTTACAGTGTATCCACTAAACAGTGTACCCACTAGAACAGTGTATCCACTAAAACAGTAAATCCACTAAAACAGTAAATCCACTAAAACAGTGAAGCCACTAAAACAGTGAAGCCACTATTTAACAGTGAAGCCACTAAAACAGTGAAGCCACTATTTAACAGTGAAGCCACTATTTAACAGTGAAGCCACTATTTAACAGTGAAGCCACTAAAACAGTTAAATTAATTAATTATCTCACTTACGTAAACATGCTTTACTGATCAGATTCAAACTTTCTTGAAACTTGCACGTACTCGTCTTATTAGAATCAGATAAATATCGAAGATAAATGTAAAAATATAATTGATCGGGTTCATTATTGTCAAAAGTATCTGAAACATTGAAAGATACAATTATTGAAAAACGTATTGTACAAGTTAATCTTGTTTATATAATGGTGCTGAATATTATGAAATCATTTTAAATATCCAATATTATAACGAAATAGTGAAAATAAATGTAAACTAGTAATCATATTCTATTGCTTTTTATATCACAATATTCAGCATAGGTGTAGGTACTATCTCTATGTTAAGTATTAATTATATCAGCATGGAAAATAATTAATTAATATGATTCAAAAGAATCAATTTAAAATAAATATTCTCTAATTTTGGAAAATGTCGGGTAAAAGTAGTATTACACAATAAAAAATATGAATTACATATTTTTTATAATAATAGAACTATGAATTTTATCAATTTTTAAGGGTGGAATAACGAAAAAATACGAAACTTGATACAAAATTAACAGTATAGCAACTCTTATCATTTTTACCATGCGCTAAATAAGTCAACATTGAGTACGTAGATTTAACGCAATGAATTAAATATTATTTTTTATTATTTTTTTCGTAAAAAGCAATTTCATAAGATTTACTGAAAAGAGTTGTGCATTTATTAATCAAAATAGCTATTTTGTTTCATTTATTAAAATCTATTATTTATTTGATATTATAGTCAAATTTGAAGCACTATAGAAATACAAAAATTAAAATTAAAATGTACAAATGTTTTGTTTGGAAGAAAATATAATAAGTTGTACAGGTATAAATGAAACCTAGTAGATAAAGTGGAATTGGTGTTATGTGAAGACATGGGCTCCAGTTACCTGCCTATAAAATAAATAAATTGTACAAGCTCTGACGAGGTTGAAGAATACATAAAGATATATCATAAGATAATAAAATTCCATTAGACTCAAAAATCAAGAAGTTTATCAGTGTCCTCCTTATAAACGCACAGAAAGTCTTTCCATTCCTTTTCCTTTTTTCTTTAACCATATTGTACACTTCTATACATGCTTTTATGGTGGCATTTCACTTCGTCTTATTTCTTTTTGTCTTATTTCAATTGGTCTTATTTCATTTTGTCTTATTTCATTTAGACTTATTTCGATATATTCCTTTTGTCATTTATTTTAGGTATAATAATATACAAACAGTCAGTACCTATATATATATTTTGGTATTATAATTATTAGCATGTACGGTGTAACACTAAATTAGTCATCTACAACATCCAGTAACACTATATTTCATATTATAAATAGTAGTCTCCAGTTACTTCTCACATATCATAAATGAACTTAGTCTATTACATCATAAGTTGGTTTTATGGTAACTATTGACTTAGGTCTTAGGAATGCTTGATAAACAACAATATTTTTAGCATTAATTATTAATTAATCCATTGAGTTTCTTCTATAAAAATTGAATTACGAATATAAATATGCTACATTAAAATAATGCTCTACTGCAAAAAGAATGAGTGATACATTATTTATTACGAATAGTATTATTACTACATAAATAATTCTTTTATACCAATTATATTAGTATAATTACTACAGAGCTATTGATCGGCCAGGCGTAGTGGTGTGCACCTGGTGTAAAGTTAAATATAAGACCAAATGCAACAACTGAATAAGACGATGTGGCACAATTATATTTTCATTCTGATTGCGCATCGGATTAACTGAGAACAATGAAAAGACGAAATGAAATAAGCTGAAATGATACGTACCCGCTTTTATCCATTCTTTCCCTTAGTCTTGATCTTTTTCCGAAGATGGGCTTCTTTGTTTGATCTTTTTACGGATATCTGAGGTGATATGCTGCTTCCTGGAGTCTGGTGTGGTAGTTTTCCTTATGTGCTTCTTGGCTGCGTTTATAAGTAGGTTATTAAATTTATTGAGTTTCATGTCGATAGTATCGGAGTTGATATTGCTTACTTTAATCGCACTTTCTATGTCATTTCGGAAGTTTTCCCAATTAATCCTCTTGCTTTTCCATTTTAGGATACTTAGAGCTTTGTTGTTGACCTTAAAATTGCCTTGGAGAGGGATTGTGATCGACAAGTGGTCTTTGTTAACGTTCCAGTCATAATTGTCAAGGCAGCTGTTATGGTATAAGGTGATTTCCGCGGAGCTAAATCCGCTAATGCCTTTGTTAACCCTGGTTGTAGAGCCGTTATTAAGACGCCAATTCGTTGGTCATGGGCCAGTTTTTTTATGAATTCGCCAACTTTATCGGGGGGTTGAACTTGTCCTAGAGGATAGATTGGCCATTGAGGTCGCAACCTATTAGGATATTTCTACCAAATTGGGTTTAGCAATGTTGGCCTCATCATTTGTGAGGTACGTTCTATTGGGTGGAGGATAGACATTGCAAATGGTGATTGACCTTCAAAATTCGCGTATTTTCCAAAAAAATGGATATCAAGAGAATTTCCTGCCATATACTCTTACAGTTATCGATAAAGGTGATGTTATTCTTAATGTAAGAAATAAGTCTACCTCCCAGACCTGGGGAGCAATCGTGTCTGATAGAGCTGTATTCTGAGATTTGGATGTTTTATCGGAAGAGTAAAGTTTTCTTTCTGGACAATGCAGATATCAATTTTGTTGCGGACCATCAGATTTTCAAGTTCGTTAATTTTGCTGTGAATTCCTTCGGAGTTCCACTGTAGAATCCTGAAGTGTTCTTTATTGTAACTGGGGGCCTTTTGAGATGAAGAGGTATGGTCTAGAGGGATATTATAACTGTCGGCCAAATGTTTAATAGGTTTTTTGTTGTTGTATTTAATGGATTTCCAATTGCGATGTAGGGTAGTTTAGTCTGCAGTATCGCGGGTGAGTTTTGAACAACTTTTGTGAGATCTATGGTTGCAATCAAAGCAGCTGAGAGGGGCAATATTTGTGGCGATCTTTTTCTTACAGGTGTAGAACTTATGATTAGGGTGACCTAGAGAGAGGTTCTTGGAGTTCTGATTATCGAGGTTGGTAATGGATCTTCCTGCAATAGTCGGAGTGGTATGGAAAGAGTAGTTCCTGTGATTATCGCAGAACGCTTTCGGATTGGGTGGTATCTGGAGAGTTTACAGTTTCATTTGAGGTATAAGCAATAATTACCGTTCACTCGACATTTAAAACGTTGTGTCTTTCCTCGAAGTACATAGATATCTATTATCTGACTCATTCACATCTGACACACTTGTGGTCTTTTTATTTTTCCTCATCTTGAGCTGTTATTGCTGCTGCTTCTAACAAAATCAACTTAAAAACATTTACCACGTCATTAATCAGTTTTGGAACCGTTATTAAACAGTTCAAAAGAGCCTTCCGAATCTCCTGAATACACACAGGCAAGTGTGTATTTAACTCTGTTTTTTTTTTTTTTTTTTAAATGTTAATGGCAGTATAGCTAAATTTCTTATTAATTCTATTTCATGATTTTCATTCACCAATCCTTTGCATTCTCT
>JAYRBW010105080.1:0-15655 GCA_036023295.1 Invenusta paracnida
GGAAGCTAAGGAGGGGAGCTAAGGAGGGGAGCTAAGGAGGGGAGCTAAGGAGGGGAGCTAAGGAGGCGAGCTAAGGAGGGGCTAAGGAGGAAGAGGGGCAATTTAAGGAAATTGGGGGATTTAGTAGTCCTCTTTCTGACTGGACTAATAACGAAGTGTGTTTTGAACTGTAAATATTTACACAACAATTTCGTTCCCAACTTACTGAAAGTTCATTTTCTTCTCAAGAATCTCCAAGAACGCTGGCACAAACCCCGAAGACTCAGCTAGACTATGAGTGTCCGTGTTAGGTCGATTCGAGTGGAAGGTCAACGATGGTGGGAACTGAAATGGACGTGTGGGTAGACATCATCTCGCTTCAGTCTTGGTTACATAAGACAAACAACTACTTTCCACACTTTACACTTATCGAAAATACACTGTTAAATTAATAATAATATTTGTACATACTAGTTTACTAACGAAACCGGTATTTACATTGACACTTTGATGCTCTAATATTTGATGAATGTATTATTTCAGTTACCATGATACACATCTATACCTACCATTCTCATTGTGATATAAGTAAACTATCTTATTCAGATAGATTGTTTTTTGTTTTTTTGTATATATATCTGTATTGATTTAAATTATATTCTACAATACTTAAAAAAAATATATTACGAAAGAGATAATTGGATGATGAATATAACTGAACAAAGGTAACATGATAATGTAAGAAAAATTATTATTTTTTATTAAATATCATTTTATTACTTTAAGTGGCTTTTTTACTTATTCAAAGGTAACATGTATGATAGCGGAAAGAATAATCACTCAGAGGAGTTAATTATAAATGAAATCTATATTTATTTGATCATTGAAGGCATGATAAAACATATAACCGTATTAACTTTTTACCTAACAGTCAATTTCACATAAAAGACTGAACAACGAGTTGCATGCCCCATCCACACGTTCAAGCCGGCGTGACAAGCTGGTTTGATCGAATAACGTGCGCTTTACATAAACAATAAAACAATAACATTAGGATCGATAAAATCGTTAACTACATGTTTGCAAATTATTCACGTAGTTCATATTTAAACAAATAATAATGTTGCTTGACCGAAAATATTTACCAATTATAATTTCTGTCAAGCCAAACCACCAATCCAATCAATAGGCTCGCTGGACCGGCTTGACGCTGGTGTGACCATGTGGAGGGGCTTACGTCTTCCGCGAACTTAGACGTGTATTAAAGGTATTCAAACGTAAATTATATAATACTCGTATATTTAACTTTCAATTAGCCATACACACTAGACTGTACTGATATCTACACGTTTAACAACATTTAGCGTAAGTTTGAATAATACGTGTGTCTGTAGCCGAAGACTAAATAAAAATACGGATTTCTGTCTTGAATAACCAATTATGGATACTAATTGAATAATATGGAAAATCACTTTTTAAATAACTCAAACTAATTTATTAGTCTCAGTTAATGTTCAAGTTAGCTACTGAAATAGAGCGATTTGTGAAAGATATACTTTATTTTCTATGTAAAGCATAAGCAATCACTACAGTTAGCAAGTTAATATTATTTATATAACACATAATAAATAACGGATATTATAACTCAACGACATTTATTGCGTGTCGTCGATTATCATTAACGGAATAATTTCAAAGCTATGTACAGCCTGACGTTATTTATATTTTAAATTGTGATGCATGTATAATGACTCCACTAAAGCTAAGGGATTATATCATTTCTGTAAATTGATGTTATGCTATTAACCCGATCTATGTATACTGGGCTATTTTAAGCATGCATCCATATGTTTGTAGGAGGCGCATTAGGTCACTAGCTTTAGATGATTTATGATTGACAAATTGACGGAATACATTTTCATGGGCGTGAAGTCAGTCGCGCTATTAATCTAAACGCGATTAGATTGATCCAATCGAGATTACAGGGTCTACATGTTTGAAATTTAGCTAAATAATATGATACTTTTAACGTTATTTATACCAAATATTTAAATATCAGTATAATTCACATTTGTATTGTATAGAAAGCTCATTATCACCACTACTAATATCTGCCAACACGATTTTATAAAATGTATATTTCATGATGTTTACATTTAAAAGAAAAACTTTCTTTTTAAGTAATATGTTACTTTCAGCAACACTTTAAATGTATAAGATTAAAATTGAAATAATTGCACCAATTTAAGCTAATTAAAGCAAAATATATTAAACGTACATTTTATTATCTCTAAATTGAAACAAATAATACGTTTAAAAAAAACGAGTGTCAAAAAAGATAATACAAAGAAACACTAACTTGTCCAAAATACCTGCTTAACATACACTTTGGTTCAATCGCATAATAAAGTCATTTCAATGGAAAAATGATTGACAATCAGGTGTTTTGAGAAATCTTATTTCTTTTGGGTTGGTGATATTTGTAAATTGTTCATAGTGCTATTGTCAATCGCTCTCTAATCGCGATACACTCGCAATTATATATAGCAGCTGTCACGCACACCCTTTCCTTGGTATGCGTGGGTGGTATGGTCACATAACTGTTTAATGCTATCAGATTGTAAAAACAACTTCACGATAGTAATTAGATTGAAGATTTGTAAATAATAAAGCGATTTCATTGGATTAAAAGGTGTATTGCTGGCGCCATTCGAGATCGTGTCTTGTCGCGCGATAACTCCAATCCAATCATATATGCTATTGTTAAGTGACCTAAAGTGACCTACACCAGCCCTGTCCTGACCTATAATTGTCAAACTTCCTGACGGAGTTGAGTTTTGAAACTTGGCATATAGTTAAATGAAGATATTTACGTAACACATCACATTACACAAAAAAAATAATTATAAGAAAATTAAGAAAAACGGAAAATATCTGTAACGTTATTTTTTGAACAAAATATATATTTCTTAAACATCTAGCAATATATGACAAATATTATAGTAGAGTATATAAACAGTAATTAATTTTTATCAAATATCCAGAATATTTCATTGACTTTAAAATATTTTTTTACATAAACTGTATTTTTACCAAGGTCACGTAACCCCGTCATAGGGTGTACGTAGTGAATATAGCAGTAAAAGTTTAAACCTATATTTTAGGACATTTTACGGAAACTTGTATTGCTCCATTTGATTAACATTTACCAAAAAATGCCGTAAGAGGGGCGCAGTTTGTTTTAAAACACATACAAAAATAGGGTTAACCAGGTATAAATGGTTATATTTTCAAAACACATATTATGAAAACATAAACATGGATAGTTATTATCAATTAATAACATTGATTTTGCACTTATTTTGGTGTATAGTTTGCTCCTTCTCTGTATTGGTCGAGAGGTTTGGGTGCTTAACAATATTATATAAACTACATATTTAACCAATCATTAACCATTTTAATTGGTGAGTTGCAAAATGTATCGTATACATATACGTTTACCCGCAAAATAATGGAGCAAATAAAGCTATAGACAGTACCGTTTACAGTTTCTCTATTAACATATGTTTCACAACGAACAGGCCCTTGTATTAATCGATATATATCGATCTATGGGAGTAATTTGACTCACCACAACAGCACAAATTCGAATAGACGCATTGTTGAATCCGGTAAATGTGTTCGGCCGAATCAGGTGGTCAGGAAGTTGGTCTTCACTCTGATGATCGCTAGTAGCAACCGTAACTAGGCGACCATTATTGGACACACCAGCTCTCAAAATGGCCACTTTCTTCCATTTTGTTGTGACAGTGTTAAAGGATCCACTCACAGTTTCTGTAGCAATGATATCCAAGGCCATTTCTTTGCTGTTTATCGACTATATTCGGAAATAATTGGATGAGACGAATAGTAAAAGGAATTTTAGTAGTGAACTACAGAAACTATAACAACAGTGATGTGCACATGTATGTTCAACTGCATAAATTATTTTAAATGTTATTTCATCCATGAAAAAAAATCTCATTAAAACACATATTTGCCACTTTTTTAATATACACTTATATGCCTTTAAAAATGCACACAATATGTCAAATTTTCCAAAGTACACACTTGTCATGCACTTTAAAATACACGTGTCACGCTTCTTCAAAATAAACATTTGTAAATCTATCTAACATATAAATATGTTAGGTATATGTTTAGGAATACACACTTTTTAGTCTAATTCAAAGTACACGCTTGTCACGCTATTACAAAATGCATACGTGTCATGTATTGTCTAAAATAAAATATACCAACCAATACCAATGAACATTGACAAGTGTTTATCATACAGTCATTTACCTCAGTCAACAGCGATAGCATCTGTCTTCCTTGAGCAAAGCTTGCACCAAGTTCACATCCGGGAAGTCCTCCGACAGCAGATATGTTTCCTCCCGATGTCTTCATCAGAGTCGAGAGACGTTCAAGTGCTACCCAGGCGGCGATCTCCATCGACTGAACATAGAAAAAGTCTCGCATAACGAATATGCGCAATTCCTGTATGTTAAGTTCGTTTTCCTCATTTATAAAGGATTAATCTCAATGAATAACATAACTAGATGAGTGTTAATGATCATATTCAGAGTACCAAAGCTTTCTATAACGCTATGTTTTCTAGATAGCTTGGAATACTATAAATGTACAAATTGAAAAAAACATTCTTAGTTGTATATGAATCTGACACGAACCCATTAAATATCTTTCGAAGCCTCAATTATGTATGTTTATATTTGTTTCGTTACGCTGAAGTCAAATCACAATATATCAAGGTAACATAGTTTACTTTCTAATCGCTAATATACAATAGCATAGGTATTTACAATGACCCATTAAAAATATGGTTAATTAATTATAACGAGACAAATCAGAAATAATTTACAATTACTATTTAAATATTGAACTAATGTAGAAACATCAAAATATATTTATTTTATTCGTATAACATTTTTTTTAATATCTTTGAGTCGATACTCAAATATATAAGGTAATTGAGATTTACACGTACGTAACTATTATCTATTTAATAAAATACGATGTACATAGCTACTAGTTATTGGGGTTCGTGGTGAAAAGTAGTAAACAATAAAAAGTCGTACATGAAAAGTCGTAGTATAAAAATAAGAAATCGTAAACAAAAAATCGTAACATTTAACAAGTTGCCCTTATAAAATGTAAAACAATAAATAAGTCATCCATAAAAAGTTGTCAGGATAATTTAGTTGTATATATATATATATATATATATTACTTCCAACAAACAAAACTGAAAATAATTCTAAAGACAAACAATTGTATTATAGGACGTAATTAGAGATTGTATTAAATCGTGTGATTAATTGAAAATATTAAGTATCAATCAATATAATTAATTGATAATTAAATTACATTGTTTTGTATAATTTTCAACGTTACATAATTGACAAATAAAAAGTTCAAAATTCATTATCAATCAAATCAAACAACAATATTGTTTTTAGTAAAAGCAAAAATGTAGCATTTTTGGGAAATGTCTTGATCATTGTTTAAAGCATAGATGCGTTCAAGCTTCTGCCGTTTCAATATAGTTTATTAACAAACAAACAAACAAACAAACAAACAAACAAACAAACAAACAAACAAACAAACAAATAAACAGACAAACAAACAAACAATCAATCAATATATATATAGGCTAATATACCAAAAAAATTAGGTTATTATTCCCATGACTATTTCATTAATGCTTTCTTATGGACGACTCAATTATGGACGACTTTTCCTAAAATACGACTTCTCATATGTAACGAGTTATTGGAATTGAATGAGCGATAGTTTATCAACACACCGTTAGATGAGACAGGCCAGATTCTTCATTACCAGGGGAACTCATGATACTTCCCGAGATACTCAGATAAAGACGAAAAGCCGTACGGACCATGACCAGGTTGGTCCAGGCGGGTATTACAGTGAGGATTTTATCTGGACGGAGATCCGGATCCATCAGTGTCCAGCTAAAGTCTCGTCGTAAAAATCCCGATGCGTTTGCCTGAAGTAAAAATGTACATCATGCATTACACAGAAGCTTAATAATATATTAGAAAGCTTTGACATCTACGTCAAGTCAGTATTATATTCGTAATAGTTGTGTACGAAAGAAGTCCACATGCATTAGAAAAAGGTATAATTTACACTTATCCGATATATAGAAATACTTCTGAAAGGAAAGTTTGTTTACATCGATTTTAAAAGTACGGATTTTTACTCAGGGAAAAAAGGCCTCCTTCAATTAACATGTTATAGATAGGAAAGGTCTCCTAAAACTCGTGATATCGATTATATTTGAACAGTAATCGAAAAACTAATTTCATTTTCAGAATCTCAAGAAAAGTGTTTACGATTAATGTTTCAATAATGCCTCGATAAGATATGCTTGCATCTGGTAGAATTCTACATTTGTATATAATTTTCGTTGTATCTCGTATATACCATATTTGGTTAATTCGCTGAAATATTATTTATTAATCATACATTTAATTGAATAGTTTTGTTATATTAATATGTCAATGAAGTTATATATAACACGTTGCTAAGGAAGGTGTAGTAACACTTTGCAAGGGTAGGTATAGTAACATGTTCCTAGGTAAGGTATAACAAAACGTTACTAAGGAATGTATAATTACACGTTGGTTGCTAGGGAAAGTATAACAACACTTTGCAAGAGTAGGTATAGTAACACGTTGTTATAGGTAAGGTATACCAACAGGTTGCTAGGGAAGGTATACTTGCACGTTGTTAGGGTAGGTATAGTACTATACCTAAGTACTAAGGACTAAGCCTAAGTAGTATACCTATACTATACCTAACGTGTTACTTAACACTTTGCAAGGGAAGGTATAAATAATAACACATTACTAAGTAAGGTTACGCACACGTTGCAAGGAATGTTAACTAACACGTTGCAAGGGAAGGTATAGTTACACGTTGCTATTGCATTTTTACATTCAAAACAAATACAGCGACAATGTAGGAGGGTGAGCGGCCATCATGCCTCCGGCCTTCTAGTAAAACGTTTGAAATATGTATAATAACATTTGTTTTACTTAATTATTTATAATTTCAAAAACGCACGAAATTTTTTTAATAATACCCGATATTATTCAAACATTACGTAAGGTTGTATAATACTTCCTAATTGAAATTAAGTTCAAACAATGTTATAGTAAAAAGTGAGTCTTGAGTGAGTTAATGACCCCAAGTGAGTGACCCCTTGAGAATGACCCCAAAAATACACTCGGAGACAGTGATTCGGAAGCAGTCCTGTAAGACTTTAAAGTTGATGAGCTTTGCAAAAAAACAATTGTGTACCACAGTGCATCTTCTATTACATTAACATAATATCAATACATATTAGTTTGATACTTTGTTGGAATTGCTTTGATTACAGCTTTCATTATTTTAATCAACATCTCGCGATCTGTTTTAATAAGTTTTTATTACTTGTTAAGAATGCTTTTAATTACAGGAAAACTGGAATTGAAATGACAACCGCAATGTCAACAGATCGATATGCGACGTTAGTTGACTTACAATGGCGAGGGCCTGTAGTAGGGAAGGGCCATCCAACAACGTGACGACGTTTTTGATTCTCGAGCGTCGAGCTTCACGAAAATGATTGATGAGATTATCTGAGCGACCTTCGATTACCCGAATTGGGACTACTTTAACGACAGTTGGAAGCAGGCGGTGTAAGAGATTCTTCGCCATTTCTTCGTCTGTTAAGTTAATATTCGGGAGAGAGAGAAAACAAGTATTCATCCAATCTATTGATAAACATATTTAAACAATTAGATTGCAACTCTTGCATCTAAGGTGTTTCATTGGTTGCAACTCGTATAGATTATCTTATGCAACAGGCATGCAACAGATTAATGTTGTTTAAGTGCAATTATTTATATATAAATAAGTGCACTTAAACTACATTAATCTGTAGTATAGTTAATACTATAGTATTACTCCCGATATACATTGTTTAATACACCTGGCTATCCCAATGAAGTAGGTAATAACGCTCTAATAATTCCCAAACTAAGGTACTGTATTAATAGTACACTCGTTGATTCTAATATTCTAAAGTTGAAGTCAATTCCCTTGATGGTGTAAGGAAGGGGTTTCTAAACGTTTCCCGAGAGAAAAATTGGTACAAACGTGTGGTAAGGTTCTGAATCAATTTGAGGGATAATACACTACTTGTAACGCATGAAAACAAGCACGTCGTTATAGTTTGTGAACAACACTACAAAGAACAACGAGCAATATATACTCTGATCTGATAGACAATGTAAATCATAGAGTAATAATACTAAGAGAGTTCACATTGCGCATTTGAATGTATACATCTATCAACATTTACAGACAAGGTAATTCGACCATGTAGATCTCGAAATTTAATTTTTAAATTGGTTCCCTGATTTATGGTAACACACTTTATTCCCATCAAAAATGTTTAGTAGTACATTTTTAATAAAATAAATTTTCAAAAAATTCTAATTAGTAATTCAAATTAAAACGAAAATAGTTAGTTAGAATTATATATAAAAACACATGTTATAAAATAGCAATAATAACGTCATATAAAACCATAACTGTTTGGTCCACACTATAATAAACAAAGAATTTAGGATTGTAAAGAAGGCTCACTCTTTTGATTTAAGCAAAAAATCCACTATTTTGAAACTACATCAACACTATATAAATGTGCTTCAGAATGTCAGCTACAGTAATATATAATTTATATAAGAGTACAGCTTAAATGATTAAACAAGTTTTTCGATAACGGCAAATAACTAGTTTTGCCTACATTATTTGGTATACCTAGCCTATATTGCACGGGCATTTTATTTCGTATTCTTGCGGCATAAAATTAGGCAAAATTAGTTATTTGACGCTATCAAAAAATGTTATCATTATTCAAGCGATATTTCTATAAATTACGTATTATTGTAACTATATTCAGGCGCACATTTCTATATCTTTACTTTTCATATCAGTACTTTATATCATGTACATTTGCCAGCTTGAAAATCGATCTTGTATACTGCTTTAGAACGTAAATTATCATCGCACAGATGGGAATATAAAATGGCAAACTTGTAATATTTAAACAAACATATTTACGCTTTTTTGACCTATTGAATTATTTTGGTTTTATTACTATACGTGTAAATTGTGTAATGGTTAATAAAGTAAAAGTTTTGCTGCAAGCTGTTAAAACAAGTATGTAATATGCTTAATATCTTCATACTGCCTACATTAATAGAATGATTAATATCTCAAAAGGAAAATCTTGAGCTTTAAATGTTAGATAGATAAACCAATAGATCGTCTATAATCAGTGAACTAAGAGTATTTGTTACCATTTACTGATTATAGATTTTCAAACTAAGTAAACTAAATTTTACTCATGTAGACAAAAAAATGGCATCAATAGTTTTGTATAAAAACATTCAATTCTTTTAGATATTTTGCAGTTAAGTAATGTACATAAAATCAGTCAATTAATTAACTATTTAAATGATTATGAAGCAATGCAACATTACTAGCGAGCAGAGTACGTAATACAAATAAAGCAATCTCGTTTCGAAGAATCTAAAGGCCCCAAATTAGTAAATTGATTATAAAAACAACGCAATAAGATTTAATCCTCAAATAACAAGTTTGTCATGTTATGTAAAAAAATATAAACACCTATTTTTCATGTTTAAACTAATACATTTAGCCCAATTCACTAGAATGCATATTTTTCAGAATACAAGCTGACACAAATATTGAAAACTTTAGGAAATGTATGATTAATATTTAGCAATAAGAAAATGTACTCGACAATATACAACTATAACATATAAAGATGTATTAAACGTTTTTGGTTAATATCAACACAGCAGGCTATATACTCATCGTACAATTTTATTAAAAATAAAACCGCATCCTTATAACATGGAAGCACATATATACAGACAAAAACATATACATATGTATTATATATCATTTCTATAGAAATAAACGTATGCTTATAAAATAATGTCATATTTGTACATACGCACAGCAATAGTTAGGCTGCATAATATAGGTTATCTCAGCATGATAAATAGGTCAGGATAATCGAGTAATACGCAAATAATACGGATAATTTAGAATGACTTATAAAAACGAATTTAAGAAAAAGGGAACTTGTAGAATAGTATTCAATTTCTATTTCATGTTATTGTCATTTAAAATATACTCTGAGTGTAGACTCTTTCATGGAATTGTCAAAAACATTTTCTTCGAAGCAGCAGATGTGATAGTATTGCGAGTTGAGGGTATAACTATGTTAAACTATTTATTTACAATATATGATCAATAAAAGCAAGTTGGCGGAGAATAAACATTTCATTGCGCGGAATTCGTGGAATTACCCATTGTTCTAACTGAGCTATTCCGATCTGATTACACTGTTTATCAACGAAACAATAATGCACGTATTATGCCACCTCTCGTAATGCTGAATAATAGCAGCATACAATCATTTGTTTTCATATGAATCTTAGAATACTTTTATTCTTAGAATAATGCGCGAGTCACTCTCACGCAATTGTAGAACTAAGCAAGAGCTTACTCATGTTATGGTAGTCATAGAGAAGGAGCACTCTCTTAGTGACTGAGGTTTGCACAACTGAGAAGAGTGCTTCAACGACATCGTGCCATCCGGCTTTCGAGCCGACTTTGGTGGTAAATTCTGCAAAAGAAGAAGTGGCCGACTATAGTCGAGAGAAATATAACAGAGAAGTGCTAATACGTCTACATCACAGACTGCTAAACAGTTCGGTAAGCCGGGACGAAAACATAATCTAAATATGCATAAAAAATTATTAATCAATTATAATTGTTGAATAGAAAAGTAAAGACACTGATGTCTGTGTTTATCATAGAGAGAAGTAAAAACTCACAATACAAAAAAAATAATACGAATATTTGAGACTTTTCGGTTAGTTACCAAAAAGGAAGGGGAGGGAGGCGGTTTATTTTATTCTTGAAAACATGTATTTTTATTGTAATTAGTAATTTATACCATGTTTTATTTATTTTACAGTGAGTACATTTTGAGGTATGATCACGTGACCACTGGTGTTGGGTGCACAGTTATGTATATTGCGCTAAGAGTGGTAAAACAATATGTTTGGGAAAAGTTGTGGAAGCTTACAATTAAATGTCAAATTAGAATATTGTTTACAATTGTTAATGCATTTCAGCGTTTACAGTATCAATAATAAATCGAGGAGTAACTATTTATTAATATATTATTTATATATAATTCGGGCTGATATTTAGATTTAACAGATTTAGAGTTGACTAAATGTATACATTACACCTAAAAATCTCTGTTCTCTGCTTATATTGGGTATACATTATTTTTTGCAATCTAACCAATATTAAGCTTTTATTTAAATAAGCATGCGTTTTAGGGTGCGAATTAATAAAAAACACACTATATTAAATTGTTAATGCGGGTACGTTTTGTTAAAAGCAAGCCAACAAAACTTGTAAAGTGAGACGTCATGGCATAATACAGCGTTTGATGTAACTAACTGAAGTGGGAGTATTGGAAAACTGATATATATTTGAGTTAACACTCATTTTTACTAGACTTCTTTTTCTGTGATTTAAGGTTTCTGTATTATGCATGTCACAATGTGGTAGTTACTTGATAATGGTATGTACACTTAATAGCGATATAGGTGGTAGATATCATAACATACAACTCATACAATAAGCTTCATATATTGAAATAAAACTAAATAATATACAGATAGCGCAATGCTGGGAAACTGAAATTGTCGATGTTATATGTACAATACGCCCTATGCAGGCGCATAAAAGAATACTGGGAGATTAACAAACAGAGTGATACAAAGGAATGGTTTGTATGGCGCATTGTGTATCCACTTGTATGTATCCCTCTATATACACACTCTCTACATAAGATGTTTAACATCGACAATTAGTATTTTCAAAAATATACAGTATTACACTATCCAAATTTATTTGTTTAAATGTAATATGCTGTTAAATATGTATATGAAATAAATGTATTTACATTACACAATATTATATTCTGGAAATATGAACGAAATAATATAATGTCATCGTATCATGAAGCATTTTGTAGCATAATGTTAACATTGAAAATGTATTGTAGGTATACATAATATAAGATTTGGTATATTTACACAGAAAAGCAGTAAGGTATGAAATACATTATTTAAAATGTACTCATAGAAACATAGTTGTTCTAGCATTTAAAAAACATCATTAATGGTAGATTGTTTTGTATTTACCGATAAAAAAAGGTTACCTATGTCATTACATGCATTTGTGAAAGTATTGACCAAATCCACGTTACCATTACTGGCAGCATATTTGATAAGTTCAGACACATAATATTTTTTTGCAGTGAGCTGTTGATTATGACGCTTAATGATATATGACATGTATGTATATATGGATGTCATATATTTATCACAGAAAAACTTTAGTCAAAACATTCTCTATAAACATATAGAAAGTGTTTACTACGCTTTCCACAGAGAAAATATTTTAAAATGTCATAAATCACCATTTGGATATCGCGTAAGGCATGGAATCGGATATCTAGTGCAACATAACGCAGGTACGCATATGACAGGAACTACTGTAGTTCTTCTACTTTTTTACAAAACGAGTTTCTTCTGTGTGCATCAAGTTACAAGGTATATTGATTCCTGAAAATAGGAGCTCAAAAGTACGACTAATATTTGCGTGTCTGTAGCGTGGCATGTATAGCATACTATCGCTTTTGCAACGAGAAAGCCTTTCAAACATTGTGGGAAGTGTTATTTAGCACAACATGTTTAGCATAATTGGATGTATAACTTTAAACTATCAGATATGTTACATTTTACCAATAAATACAAATTGAATAATATTTTATTATGCATTTTAAACTCTAATACGATATCGATACCATATATACATATTTATATTAGAGACAACTCATTATACAGGGAGTGGCAACAATTAATTTGTTATATCAAATGTCTTGAATGAAGTACACACGATAATTACATACATGTATTACTTTTGTATTACTACATGCCTGAAAAGTTACATACGTTTAGGCATAAATTACATTACATACTTGCATTAGGCAGTTTGGAAACTAAACTAAACTTTATTATTATTATTATTATTTTTACGTAATATAGAAATAAGCCTTGAGTCACCAAGACTAACTCCAGCTAGGCAGCTCAGAGTAATATCAGGTTAAATGCAGTGGACGATCACTTCTCTTTCATAACTCCATTTCTTACCTGTGATTGTTTTAGGATTTTCAAGTGTGGATGCTGTGGTGTGAGGAAGACGGAGCAAAGGCAGATGAACTGAGGCACTGAGCCTTGAGAGCTCCATGACAACTGACGCGTCACCAAGAGCAATCGCCATCCACCAATCAGAAGACGAACACACTGTGCCAAAATAGGGTTTGGATAATAGAAGCCGTAAGAATGTTAATAGTGAGAATATATTGAATGACACGCGGAAGATGTCACTATCAGTGATTGAAGGGACAATTTTGAAAATATAGTTTCATTTTATTTCACCGTTTTTTTGTCATACAGGTTATCATGCCGTCAGTGGCTATGCTTACCACTACAACTTTGGGTCACTGGCTAATAATCACGATAAGTGTTATATATATTATATATTATACGCTAAGGCTAAACAGCTATCGCGATTCACCAGCATATCAAACTATAGAAATATTGGCTTGGATAAGCATCATTACTTCAATTCGTCAGCTGGCACGCCATTTATTAATTAAATATTGTCGTGTTATTATGTAACACCTTCGCTAAGCTGGCGGATAGCGGTGGCAGTTTAGCCTTAGTTTATATATATTATGTATATACATACAAAAAGTATAAGTGGAAGACTCGGTTTCGATTCTTAAATGAGACACTTATACTTTTATATGTTGTTATCTGTTGATAACATGCATGACAGAAGAATGGTGATATATTATCTATTACTGTCGTAAGTGTAAGTAATATAGTTTCATGAACTTGATTTTGATTATATTTAACCCCCTACATACCGGACTGTTTTACACATCCTTATCCCAGGGAGGATCGTATTCCTTTATAATTTTCAATTTTCCTGTCGGATTACTATATTGAAACTTGTAATATAGGTAAACGAGGATGTTTTGTAACACTTTCCATTAAAATGAATGTAAATAAACAAATTAATTTATAATAAAATATAACAAAAATAAGTATTAGACAAATTCGTAAAATTGTTTTTTTTATGCAATATACCACAAATGTTATAATAACTTATCTATTAATGTTTTTTTTAATAAGTATCCAAAAACCAGTTTCATTTATTTTGAAAAACAAATATCGTTGTATATAAATATTTTTTTAAAGTCACGTGACCACGACATATATTGTACAATAGTTAGTATCGCGATACAAGTTATAACATTATATTTTAGGAAGAGGTACGGAAGCTTATATACATATATTGCTTATGTATATTATTATTCGTTGAAAATTCACAGAAAAAATGCTGGAGGGATGTGGATAGTAACCACCGGTATGGATAAGATTAAGTGCAATTACCCACTTCAACTTGTATATCAAAACAGAAAAATAACATTTATGACTAATTGCAAGAATTTTAATGAGTATTGCACTGATTGAATTTTTCTTATTGATTTCAGTATTTGGATCTTTCAAGTAATGCATATTAATATTGCTAGCATTTCATAATGAATAAAAAACCGAATTGTGTATGTCCGTAATAATACTTTATCATACTAGCAGCACGTAAATGCGGCATCATCGTTGCTAAGCAAAAAAATAAACGAACCTGTTTGAATGGCTTGGACACTATCAGCAACTTGATGAATTGATATATTCATCGGAGCATTATTGAAGCTTTCCAAAAAATTGATCGTATTTTTCAAGTAACTCGAATTGATGTCGTCACTTGCAAGAATGAGACCTAAAATCGATACAAAATGTAAGTAATCAATACTTGTATAGAACGTCTAAACTTCTTGAAGGACAAATTTGAAAAGCTGTGAGACCACCATTGATTTTTAGTAGACTCAAAATACTTTTTTTTCATTTCGTGCATGGTTTCTTATCCCCCTACTACCCGATTAATCCCCCCCCCACCCTCTTTTTATTTATACTGGCGTTTTCTAAATATGAGATGCAGCGACATGAGTTTCACGGACTTATCCTATGTATAATTAAGTTTTGCAATTTTTAAGACAATTTGTTTAAATGTTTTTAGAATATTTTAATGTCTTGCAAATATTTTTAAGATATCAAATATTCAGAATAAACCATAAAATATACTGTATAAATCAATAAGTAATATACACTAGATAAAATGAACATTACAATAAAACGAATTTATGCAAACAAAATAATTTTAATAAATAATGTAACTTTTTTTATTTAAAAACATTTTTCTTCTCGCACAAACATTTTCCATTTCAAAAACTATGTTTTGTAAACAGAAACAACTCTAAAACTTTTTGGTTTACCAACATACGACATGTAAAGGC
>JAYRBW010105091.1:0-18998 GCA_036023295.1 Invenusta paracnida
CAGCTTGAAAGCCAGGATCCTTCTTGAGACTCGGACGACCAGATCGCTTTATGTCTGTTACAGACCCAGTTGTTTCACTTTTTTTGACTAATTGGATAATGGAAGTATGGCTTGGCTGTTGACGAGTAAATAATGCGGAAACATGAATTGCTGTTGAACTTGTTTATTTCCATTTTGATAATAATATTTAATTGTAGCAATTCTTTCTTCTAAATTCATCTGTACGCCAGCCATGACTGAACTAAACTAAACACACATATCTATAGCAATAGATATTAACCAAAGTCACAGAAATCTATAGCAATAGATATTAACCAAAGTCACAGAAATCTATAGCAATCGTTTTAACCAAAGCTTTGATTGATTAAATAGTTTTAACTTATATATATATATATAGTTCATAAACTTATGTATATAGTTTGCAATAAGGATAATTGTTTACAATTTTAACTAGATTTATATACAAAGTACATA
Source organism: Invenusta paracnida (assembly GCA_036023295.1). Classification (NCBI taxonomy): domain Eukaryota; kingdom Metazoa; phylum Platyhelminthes; order Proseriata; family Coelogynoporidae; genus Invenusta; species Invenusta paracnida. The sequence goes on from JAYRBW010105091.1 coordinate 475, forward strand.
TTATATATACATACAAAAGGCTTTAATTTAAGATGCCACAATACATTAAATATCAACTTTCAGTTGACATTATAACCTCTAAACGCTCTATATACCCAATATTTGTTTCAACATTTAATTTTGTTTGTAGGCATTTGATATGGCCTGACAAAATGCACGATTTTATTAAAAAAGAACCTTAAATATTTTGCCATATCTATTTTTAGACCTGCTTAAGGCCCACTATATTTCAGGCGAGGACTACGTTATTAACGTCCTAAAGTAGTCCATAATTTTAGGAACAACAATATCTTATTATTCACTAAATTTGCGAGGATATCGTGAAAAACTCTTTAAGAATGGTCGAATTCGCCAGTTACTCGATAAAATTATTGTTAAAAGAATTTTTCCCAGTCTTCGAACAAATATTATTTAGGGGCCTATATATATGTCTTATTCCATTCAAGAATAGAATTATACCTATAACTATTCGTTCAATAAGCTAAGCTCCAAAACGATCATTTAGATTAAAAAAATTATTAATACCTCAAATACCTATTATATCTTCATAAGTTAGAACAACTTTAATCAGACAAAATTTCAGTATTCGCTTGTCTTATTACACACTATCCAACACTCTTAACCGTCGATAATGCAATGACGCCTAATTAAAATGAAAAACAATTCAGTCTAACCAATATTGCATTCGTACATCTGGTTGAGTTTCTAATACGCGGGAAAATAATGTTTTTATTGATAAAACCGTGAATATGCCAACGATTTATTGAAAATCGATGAAATCCTGCATACAGCGCAATACTGAATTTGATCCAATTGCTTTTTAATTCTATATTCTGTGCCCTCAACTGCTTATCCCCCCCCAATAATTAATCCTAATAATTCCCTAATTAAGACGAACAATTCATAAGTATACAAACATAACTAACAAAGTATTTTATTCCAAATATCAACTGTAAAATATATAAATATGTGTAATAGCATTATATAATAATGTATTAGCAAGCAAATAAAAACAAAGAACATTAACAAAAATTTAAGACACAAACGAAAAGTTATATAGAAAACTACTTCAGAATAATCGTTATTTTCTATTTCTTAGAAGTATTGAAATACTTTTAAGAAGTAGAAAATAATGAATATTCTGTTAAATGGAATAATATATTCCTAGAAATAGTGTCATAATTTTGCTCGTTATTCTGCATCATCCGAGTATTTATTTATTTAAATTATAATTAAAAAATATTTTATAATATAAATCCATTGAAAGGATTTTTAAATGTTTAAGCCAATTAGCGTTACATTTCTATTTTTGGTAAAGAAATCAATTTAATTCATCATTTCCTGTTTCATCACTACCATCAGCTGTGTGCACAGAAAACTTATTTCTATAATAACAATTCAAAAGATGCAAAATAATCAAATTACTTGCACTCGTAGATATGTTCAGCAGCAGTCAGGGAGCAAAATGATGATGCTTACAGATTATAGAAATTAATAGTAATTGCGCAAATCTAATGGGTCTTGCAAAAAAACGTGCAAAGCTTCATTTACAGAAAGAAATGTCCACAAAATTATCGCTATATATTATTATGTATCTATAAAATACATTTCAAACTAATTAATTTCAATATCATTTTTTCTGGTTAAAAAGCGAGAATCTTTAAATTTAATTGTCTCTTCAAATCATAATCAGTGAATTTAAATCTAGAGGAATACCGGAGCAAGGATTACTTATGTGTTCAATCTAAAATTCTAAACATATAAAAAGTTGCAATAGCGAAGTAATGAGTAATAGTTTGGCTCAGCACAATATGAGTCAAGAAAATCACAAAATATTATTTGTCATCACGTTTCCCTCAAACCACTTTATATGCTTACTAAATAACTTTATGTGAATATTGTTTCACCTTTTCTAGATTATTCATTTATATGCAAATTGGTGTTCCAATACATTCCTGTGCCTTGTAGAGTGCTGCTACTTCTTGGTTTATTACTGTTATCAGGGGCTAGGTTAGCTCATGAGCTCTAATAAGAGCGTAGCAGCGCTGTCCTAGTCTCCATTGACATCAGTAATATACCCATGTAGCATATTTGAAAGGTGAGATTTTTGTGATTTTCTTGACTCATATAACAATTAGTCATAAGTTGCCTGCTAAACGACATTGTAATGTACTTTTTAAAACTGCTATATTATAATTTCATAGTTCTATCGTTGTAATATATTAAATAAGCATTTTTAGAAAGGCATTAGTTAACTGTTGAGGATAGAGTAACACCAGAGTTACTCAGGCGTTAACAAACGGGGTGTTAACAGCAGCGACGACACCTCTGGAAGCTTGAGAAAACCGAAAAGGTTTGAGTTATAGTAAGACCTAAGTAACACTTACATCGGTGTTACTCTCAATTCCAAATCACACTGGAGGGAGGAGAACTACTGATGAGTATTTGGGATAAAGTTAAAAAAATAAACGAAGTGACCATATTATAGCAAACACTCCTTGAGTTGACCTATTTATAAAAGTCTAGCTTGAAGGAAAGCACAGGGATATCGTAGAAAGAGGCACCGAAGGTCATGCACAGTTGTTCACCCAGTCGTTGCCAACAGTCGTAGAGCGCTCAAGGACATCCCGCGTTTCGAGGTCTTCAACATGAAAAGGGGCGTCCTTCCATTTCTTAACTTTCTTTGTTATTTTCACTGAAAGACGAAAGTTCATGTTTTTAGAATAGTACGAATGTACCCGACAAGACAATATTATCATAGCTACACCTTTCAATGTGCCAAATTTTACTCCGTGCTGTTAACTCGTGAATAGTTTGCATATTATTATATTTAAAAAAAAGGGGGTCATGATCTAAATACTACTGTTGGGTACATTCTATTAATATTTAGTTATAAATTCAGTAATACCTCACAAAATAATAATACACAATTTCTATCTTTATAAACCAAGAAATAAATGACATTTCATTGTTTTTAAATGTGTATAATTAATTTGAATTAATTTGTAAATCTACTAATACAGCTGTTTCACTAATTAATTATAGGTGACCTAATGATTTATCGATCTGGTCTTTAAAGCTAAAAATGTTCAACTTCATTGTGAGATGATGATGTATGAAGTAAATAAAGCATTTTAAATACTTTGTTTAACAGCTTACAGCATGAACATGTCTACAAACAAGATTATAACGAATGTAAGGCATTTGGAATCTATGAAATGTAGGTTATATAATATGTTACCTAGTTGGCACAAATAATACAATATATTAATATTTTAAAGTTTAAAAAATGAATATACAGTGTCAACTGTGATTATAAATCAGTGACAAATAGTGATACCGATATTTCGAAAGTGTTTTTCAATGTATAATAACCGTTTATGAGCAAACAAAGCTGCATATTATTGCAGAATAAGATTACTTGATAATTAATTCTTCGAAGACAATCCGACCGATAACATTCACCGCAACTTCCCAAGACAGGATCCCCAAAAGAATTAAACTTCGATTAATCGATATAAATAACTAAGCGCCATTTGGCATCAATCCAATGTTCAATACTTTAACATTCGTGAAACCAACAAGGTCCAAATTCTTGCCTTATCATGTTAATAGAAAGTTTTTTTGTGGTTCAACAGGTGTTAAATCCTGCATCTTGTATACACATTGTCCTGCGTCTATTTAAAAAGTATTTCATTAGAATTATAAATTTATTATAGTATTAAAATTCCAGAAAATAAGTATAGGTATCGTCTTAAAATCCTCGGATTAGATATTAATACTCTGCTTCGGAAAAAATACGATATATTGCTAGTTCATTAATACATCGCAACATTATTGAAGACAATTAATTATTATAGGATTCCAAATTTGACAAAAACGTAACTTCCCGAAATTTACTACATTCAAATATAACCCATGTGACAGGTTCATCAACGAATATAGCAAAACTAACAAAGCGAATGTTTTCGAGTGAATGCATATAATAATAAAGAATAGTAGGCTAGTGTTTGTGTCCGTCAACTTTTGGATGTAACAATATAAATAATATTACAGTTAATAACGACTTCCTTTATATATTATATTTATTTATAGAAAGTATTGTGACACAATAAAAACAATTTATATAAAATAAACTTCCTGATTTCAAAACCACGCTATTTTATTCTACCCACTTAAAAGTTAGAATACGAAAAATAGAATATAACCGGTTTCTTAGAACTATTTAATGATTTAAAAAGAAAATCATACATATTAAATTGACTCCAACGGTAAATTTGTTTAAAATTATTCAGATATAGATCCTTGAAATACACATTCCAGGATATTTAGATGTATGTCCCTTTTCAAACAAACCAATTATCTCTTTTAAAAATACTGATGCACACGGACTTTAAATCGTATGCAAAGATTTAAAGTCTGTTTTGAGAAATACCAAACAACATATTTCCTCAAACTCGAAAAGTACAAACATACCCTCCACGTCCATCTGGAGTAGATTGAAGTTACAGATAGAAAAATTGGGATAGGCCACGTGCTTGAAGAGAGCAATGGAACCCCAATCCTGACCACAGGCCGCACACACAACCTTCCCCTTTTGCTCGTAGTCGCCATCCCGACCGAGAATTTTGGCCTCCGCATTCGGTTTGCATAGCAATTTAGGCAAGTTGTCCTATATAGGAAGAAAGAGAACAAGTTAGGGATGACGCATTGAATGATTCAAACTGAAACAAAGATTTACAGTAGAACCTACCGGGTTCACCATAAACCGATGGATGCCCTGGGCCAACCGGAAATCATCGGACATGCAAGCGACGACATTACAGCGCAAACAACGCAACTCGAATCGGAGATCCTTTTGTTTCCCCTTCTTTTCCTTTTCTTTGTTGATGAGCAGTTTGCGCTCAAATTTGTTTTCCATCTTCTTTGATGTAAGCTGATGAAAATGACAGGGGTGAAATTAAACATTTTCTTTTTAATAATATTAACTATGTAATTACAGAAAACAAAATGGTGAACAATGAAGGAAGAAAGCAGGTTACAGACGATCATATTATATTGATGATTAAATAACAAAGTTGGCCTTACCAGTTCTCGTCTCTCCGTTTCTTTCATCCCGATAAATCGATTAATGGCCGCGAACATGAGTTCCGATCGATAGATGTTGACCCGCTCCTTGCAGGCTTGCCACTCCTCCCCGGCAGGAATGATAATGATGTACTTGGACTCCATGGCACGGGCGCGACCTATCGCCAGTACAAAGCATAAGTATGTCAGGCATGGTGTAATCAAAGTTCGCAAGCGGAACTGAACGTCTTATAAGTCATACTGATGCCACTCTTATAGCCACTATCAATAAGTTATTATCTAACAAAGTAGTTTTAACGGATCAATGAATTTAATTTTAGCTATTATTAGCTATTTTACTATTATTACAATGTGGCAAATAAACATACCTCTTGGAATAATAAAACGAGGGAATGAACTAATCAACTGAAGCTAACCTTTTGATTGGATCATGGCTGTCTCGTTGGTGATATGGCCATAGCGAATGACCAGATTGCACTCGGCCACGTCGAGGCCCTCCTCCGCGACGGTAGTCGAGAAGAGCACCTTATTGTGACCATCGCGGAACTTAGTAAGCACCTCCTTCTGCCAGTTCTGTGTATTACCTGAACACCGGGCGAGGGAGAAAGTTAGTTGCTACAAGGCCAGATCAGCAAAGACACTCGAAAGCTGCATGGTCTACATAATATAAGCCACATAATAATGTTCTTCTAAACTGCCGGAAATTGTGAAAAACGCATTTCTTTAACTATTGTAAGAAACGATGACTATACGCTATAAAACTTACAATATCTTAGGAAAATCACAGAAAAACGCTGTTCTATAGAATTATATGCATATCATGAATCATGACACCAAAAATCGAAATAATAGTTACGAAATGAAAGTAATTATATTATAGAATTTCTAAATAATCGGGTTATTAATCTTTTCTCACTTTTTTAACTGCGGCCCTGAAATTCGAGGGTTGTGAATAAATCCTGCATATAACTACACATTTATAAATATAATAATATAAATTGGCTCAGGGTGTTACTGGGAAATTTGTCAATTCTTAAAATCAGTGAATAACAAGTAAGTTTATAGACAAAATTTAAGAGATAAACTGTTGACAACGACATGTTGTTTCGAGTTCCTTCGACCCTTTCCGTAATCCTGGAATTTGGTCAGGTCACGTGCCTACGTGGGCAACCCTTTTGAGTGAATGAACAACAGATGATATAGCATTAAAAGTTGTAAAAGTCACAGAAGAATACATTACATTGCTCCATTGAATATCACAGCACAAATGCTCCCCCCCCCTTCTCTCCGGTAGAGAGGGGATCAATACTTATATACGGGGATCAATACTATGTCTATTGTTATAATAAGCCATCTCGAACCTACCGCCACTCTCGACAGCCGCGCCAGCCCCGGTGATTCGATCCACCGCGATACTACTCAGCTCGGGGTCCGACTGGAAGGCGTCCATGAGGACGTTGGTGTAGTAGCGCTCCTTCACGAAGACAATGATCCGAGAGTTGGGCGTTTCCTGCAACTGCTCCTGGACACACTGCTTGAGTCGGGCGAGGGCAGGGTTCCTTACCAGCTCCTCCGTATTGAAGTCCTCCAAAATCTTGTACTCTATGGAAAGAATCGGAACGAAGAACAGCTTACACTACTAGAATCTCTAGATAATTTTACAATTATAATCTCAACTATGTCTCGCGTCAATTATGATGAATTTTGGCTTTAAAATATGTTGTTGCATCTCGCCCTACGCTAAGTTATGTAGCCCTGTTAAGTAGACGTATTCAAAAACAATCGATACTGCTCCAATGAGTGTTCTTAAACGAGAAATGTCTTTATTAGCTATTTATTGTTTCTATGACATTGACTGTGTGATACTTTTTGACAAAATAAATTGGAATACATAGTTTATCTTTCGCACAGCACACATGATTCTTTCCAGAAATGACAACTAAAATTATGAATAAATTTGAGCTTTTGTTTTTACAACAATTAGGCTTTAACATAATTCTAGAAATGATTTATAAATCGTCAGCTGGAATAGTATAAATACTTACAACAGTAGCCATATTTTCGTTTTGAAATTTGAATAAATTGCACTACATAATTTGCAAGAGATACTACAAATTAGTCGAAACCTTTTGTACCCATGAATAAGAATGCTTATGGATAGAAATTTACAAGTAATATGATAAAAGTACACCGCATTTCAGTGTGTATAGACAGCATGGGGTGCCAGAAGAAGTCGTGTCTACACTAGCAATACTTACGAGTGAAAAGTATCGCAGGAAATAAAAGAAATAGACTCAATTCGTCTGCGGTACGATAATTATGTCATCACCTCTCACTTGGTAGCATTTGGTCGACATAGACTCACAAATAGACATCGTGTATATTAGTCTACTTAGTTGTGAGAAACGCAAAAAAGGCCTACTATAGTAATAGTAATAACAATACAACACAACTCTTACGTTTATACTTTTTGTAAAATGTTAATACTTATTAGCTTCTAGCCTGAATGCTCTGTATATATACTTTACGTAAAAACTAGATGAACCTTTCTGCATAAGATAATTCCTTTGAAATTTAAACAGCATAAATTCGTGTACATTATTTTTAAGGCTTGCATTTGAATTTATTTGAGGTAGCCGGGTGACAAAATAAGACATTTAGTCAAAAATATTTGTAAAATACAACGATAATAATTACAATTAGCTATGAATATTAATTAGTAAGTATTTAACCTGCAATAATTTCTGAGCAAATCTCTATTCAAACAAAGACTGAATCATAAAAATCCATTCATTACCTGACATTACCTCACCAACCAAAATACAAAGCCAAAACTACCAAATGCCCGCCAACTTGCTTCAAGGGAGTCTTACTCGTTAGTTGGTTTGCAAGGAAGGTCTCGACATCACAAGCGGGAAGACCAGTAGGCGAAGTCTCTACAAGTTCCTCCTTGATAAATTTGGCCGCGTCCAAACTGCGGAAAAATCGATTGATTTTGTAGGCCCGATTGTACACCTGCGGATATGAAGCAGGTAAATAGTGAACATAATATATTGGAGCAAACGAGAAATATAAAGATTCGGCAATTATCTTATTATTGACAAATTGGTAGGTTGACTTGAACGCCCAATCGGAAAGTTGAGCAAAACGCACTAATTTAGCTCTGAACATCTTCTTTTCTATTACATATTATCTTAAGAATTATTTTAAATATACACGTCGTGATACTATTAATAACGTTATTAATAATACTAACAGTCACCCACTAGGTGACTACTCCGAGAAACACTCTTAGAAATCAGAAAGCCAGGCTATATGGCCTTAATAAAAGCAATATATTATGTAAATGTAGTAGGAAACACAAAAACGGTTCAAGAACCAAAGTTGACCTACATCGAGGAACCGGAAGACAGCGTAGACACTGTTACGGCACATAACCGGCTCCTCCAAAGCCTGCAGATGCAGTATCGCCATTTTCCCCACATAGTTTGTATAAGCGGAGTGACTCCGGTCATTCGGCGCAGATTCGATGATAGCTCCGGTTTTAAAGTAGCCATTCTCTAGAGAAGAAATACAGGCGTAGATCGTAGAACTGTGTAAATAAAAGCTGGGGTATAATTAGAATTGGATAACGCCAAATTTTTGTTAGTTTGTATAACATTTCAAAGGGATGTAATGAATTATTAATTTATCTCAAATATAATAATATGTCCAAATTAACAGCAATGATACTAAATCAAGTGGGTCCCGGTATGCTAGTTAGTAACGTTTGGCATAGCTTTAAAATAGAGCAACTAAAAAAATAGGGAAAATTCGTAAGATACAAAACAATATAGGCTTTAAATTCAGCAACTAGACAGAACACGCGTCTGTCAAAGTGTAATTTCGGTTTTGGTAAACAAAGGCTCTAGAAGGGAGGTAGAGGTGTTTTCTATATGAAGTTTTTGTAATCTTTCTGTTTTACTTAAGTAGAATCAGTCGAAATGGGTAATTTGCAAGTAACTCTTTCAAATAATCAACAATCAATTTCTATAGAAAGGAAAAAAAACTGTATGATCTCTTAAATAGTTTTGTACATTATAATACTCATATAAAATGTCAATGGCATTTTATAATAAAGAAAAAATAAATAAAACCTCTACTTTATTTCCAGCCCACTTTAGAACGGGGTGGTCCAAAGATAGAGTGTTGGACTGCCAAACAGTTGAGAGTCTGTGGGAGTGGGTTCGAACCCCGATTCGGACCAAATTAATTTCTTCCAGCCCTGGCTGGCAGCTGTGCCAGTCGAATGTATAGAGACCCAAAAGGGTTGGCTTGGTTTGTTGTTAAACTTTGAGCGTATTTATTTCACATAGATTCTATGATTAAATCTATTAAAAAGAAAAAGCGAAAATTCGACAAATCTAGCTTCTAATTAGCCAACTTACTGCATTCTGATTGGATGATCGATGGTTGTATTGCAATATTACACTTCACTCTAATGCGTAGTACACAGTGCCTCTGTCTAGTTGCTTTTCTAATGCATTGACTCTAACGCGTAGCATATACTCGTGTAGGGCTCTGTCTAGTTACTTTTCTAATGCAATTGAATTGTAGCATATACTCGTGTGATGCTCTGTCTAGTTACTTTTTCTAATGCAATTGAATTGTAGAATATAATCGTGTAATGCTCTGTCTAGTTGCTTTTTCTAATGCAATTGAATTGTAGAATATAAACATACTCTTTCATACTCTGTTAATTGCAACAATTGTTGAAGTAAAACCCACATAAATTAAAGAAAGTAGGTATATAAACGAATAGCATAGCTATCACCTATGTTAGCGCAAGTACAAACATTTTTCTTTAAAAAGCGTTCACCAGACAGACTAAAAAATGTAAAGTCAATGAGTAATTTAACAAACCTCAAATGTAACGTGTTTAGAAAAAAGAAAATATATTTCATATACGAAAAATATGGTCAATAATAATTTGAATAAAACTTACTTTTAAACTCGTTAGGCAACATTTCACATTCGCACATGAGCCTTGCCAATATCTCCTCGAACTTATCAGGGTTACGTTGTGGCGGATTAAAAACTTCTGTAAAATTAAATTTGAATCATTTTAACTGAAAAACCTGTACATAATAGTATTATACAACATCAATTACATAAATCTACTAAAGATATTAACCCGACAAAGTATATATAATACAAGAACAAAAACTCACTGTTATCCGGAATTGAGGTGACCTCTTCAAGGTCAGCCTCATTTTGAATGACCTTCTGCAGGCATTCGATGTTGAGGTTGGCGCAGAGCTGGATAAGGTGATTAAAGGCATCCTGGGAGTTCTTGGCCTTGTCCGTTCCCGGAGAGGCCGTGAGACCCACAATCTGAGGCACTTCACTCGGTCTCTCCTCCGCTTCGTCAAAGTAGCGCTCCATGATCTGGTTGTAGGGATGGCTCTTTGTGCAGCTGTGGCATTCGTCGAATATCACCAGTGTGAAGACACCAATTGATCTGAAATAACAGGCAACATCGGTCGCACATTTAGGAAGTAATTGGGTCATTCTACAATATTATTATTATAGGTTCAAATTAGGTTTCAAAAATGTAAAATATAAATTTAAGTATAATATTATATTATAGGCTAAATTATCCATTTTCTTAAAACAATATGCTTGAAGTATTAAAATCGAAAAGGGGTACGTTTTTAATAGTTGCATACTTTTTAGGCAATATTTAAATATGTAATACAATTATATATTTCACTGTCTATAGTACTCTGTACCATATTATAATGAAGTAAATTCTGAGTGTAGATTCTGCAGAGTACATTCTATGGAAATCGATATTAGTCAGAGAAATATATATGGTAAATCAACTGAGTATTGGATTTCCATGCTTTATAGAAATCCTAAACTCAGTTAATTAGCATACACATAATATATTCATATATTAATAAATAGGATTTTTAGAAACTACAGCCAATTATAATCGATTTTACCGTTGCTGTGTATTTTGAATATTCATTGATTTTGAAGCGATTTTATTTATTATTCCATTTTGAACCCATTTTATGTAAAATCTAAGGCTTAAACAACGAATCATTCTTTCAGTTAATTGACAGAAAGAACCTATAATTGTAGAATGGGCCAATTATATCTCAGTAACTAGGTTACCAATGACCTTGAAACATTGGAATCGTCTAGAATAGAGGCCATGGGGTTATCGATTCATAGAGTATTGACGGACAGAATTTTTCTTCTACTGATTCACATACACCTGTAGGTAATCCTGGTCGATTAGAAAATCGTTGTATTTCAACGAAATTGCCATAAATGGATAAGAAATAAATATCCTAATTTAAAGAGTTGCAACGTACAACAAGTTTACATACTGTATACAGTTTAGTTTGTAAAATAATTATTGTACAAAGTAAGTCTTCAGGGTAAGAAAACCAGTTTTGTCGAACTATTTTCAATGTTCATATTAACGGAGATACTACCTGTTGTGATAGCCAAAATGATATTCCAAAGTTGCTTGTTAACGAGATAATAGTGGTTTCAAAAATATACCTTCCCTTATTAAGTAAATCTTTCGTTAATTTATATGTCGCATAGGAACGTATGGGATATATTATATGGATATGGGCGTTTTTTCTAAAACCGGGAATTTGTCCCTAAACTGTACTGAATGCCAACATTTCTCAGTAGCATACTAAAAGCGATATACTCACTTTCTATGGCACTATAACTGTGGGTATTCAATTATAATCTAAAAATAGAAACTTGGGAAAACCAACTTTTCAAATGACTCGTAAAGGTATGAAGTATTGTTTCACTCATATTCACATATTATCAGCGGTTAAAAATAATACTATTTGAAATTGCAGTCATTTTTGGTGTTTTGATTATTACAATTCTGTTTTCTTTTATATATATTTTTTTTTATATTATTAATAAATTCAATATTTTTAAAATTCCGAATGTTTTTATACCTAGATATCCTGATAATAGTGTAATAATCTCCCAAATATACCGAGTGCAACAGTCTGTTACTTTGCAATATATGCTTCACTACAAAGATTTGTTGGCTCAATCACATTTTACACAAGTTAATGATTTATTATAGCAACAATACTTGAATGCAGCATTGAATTGATTACTAAGCCATATATAAACCAATCTAGTTTTCAAAATGTAGAAAATACGAATTTTAAGTCATTTTTACATTTTAAATTATTAATTTTAAATATTTTTTGCTATTAAAATTAATTTATAAAATGATTCCACGATAAAGTGTTTTTCTTCTTTAAATCATACAATAATTACGAACCCCTGGGTCATCATTTAAAGTTTTAAAAGTAACATAATTATGTCCCAAAGGGTACTGAATGCCACACTTTTTATGATTTCTCTTCAAGAATGGTAACTTGCAAAATAGTTGAAATATTGGTCAGTATTATTTATAAACATAATCAATACCAATTAGTCAATAATTCGTTAAAGAAAATAAACGTTTCCGTTTTTATTAATGACTTAATGTTAGTATGCTAAATAGGAGATGAATATAATACAACTTCTAAAGAACGTATTCATGGAACTTTTTGTTTCTATTTAGTACTACACACTATCTATGTAGCACCTGACAAATAATAAAGTTTATACAAAACAAATTTCAATGGATTAAAAAACCTAACCTTCTTAAATTCTCCCTCAAGAATGTATACTGAATGCAACTGGAGAACACCTAATCAAGATGTTCTATGAAAAACTAAAACTTTCCAAAGTACATATTTATAAAAATATTAAATATCTACAACACGATAAAATAAATAATATGAAATTAAACAAAATATAAATGTTCCCCTATTTATTATTTGCATAAACACTTTTTCGTCCGTTTTTAGAAAAGGGGGCTTCAATAAGTTCTCGGACTCTGTGCCAAAGCAATACCCACACGTATAAATCTCTGTTTATTTATGAACAATAGAAACATCGAAGTTATTGGTGAACATTTCAAGTTGATATTTCCACAGATATCTTCATTATTCAAATTGGAAAATCGACATCAAAATACAGCTAGAATTTTAATACAAACTTTATAAATTCACAAAGTATTGACCGAAACAGTCACTACATTTCAACATCAATATTTTACCTGACTGAATATGTAGGGTATTGCTTTGATATAGAGTCCAAGAAGTGATTGAAGCCCCCTCGTAGTAAAACAAAGCTTTGAAGAGTGTACAAATCTTACTGGAGTTTAGCCAACTTGTCGGAGGTGCGGAAGGCATTGAGCAGCATATCAGCCGTCATAATACAGACGTCCTGGTCCCGGATAGCGTAGGAGAGAGGTGTCGAATTCTCCGCCGCTGAAGCACCCCCCGAGAACTTCTGCACTCGAAAGCTTTCCCCGAAGAAACGGTGAAACTCATCATACTGCTGTTCAACTAAATGGACCCGGGGCACGAGAAAGGCGACGCGACTATCGCCCTTCGTTCTTAAATGCTCCTGAACATAGGTGGGCATAGGTAGACATTCAAGTGAACACTATTATAGCATATTGTAGGTATATTATCTACATGTATCGATTCACATAACATGATATTCACTGCTACTCTAGATGTTTAGAGTGTAATTTACACCAGAAATCCAATTGGTAGGAGCTGGATACTTAACTAAATACACAACAAAATACGTAACTTTAAAACTAAATACGCTTCAATAGACGTAACTTTATACAAGAGACGTAACTTTAAAACAAAATACGCTTCAATAGACGTAACTTTATACAAGAGACGTAACTTTAAAACAAAATACGCTTCAATGTACGTAACTTTAAACAAGAGACGTAGCTTTAAAACAAAATACGCTCCAATAGAAGTAACTTTATAAATTAATTAAATTGTGATTTAACGACAAAATAGATATATATGCATACAATATGGCCCATAGAGGAAGGCCATGAGTAAGTTTAGTTACCTCGGGTGGGATTTGAACCCGAGACCTTTGGAACATGACCAACGCTCTACCAACTGAGCGAGCTACTCACCCCCCAAAATTGAATAACTTATTTAATAAAATAAAATTAACATACTAAATTCGCAACAAAAAAATTAACTTTACACTTAAATACGCTACAATATAATTGTCTGTATAATAAATACCAAAATTTAAAGAAGATATGTAATTTAAAAACTAAATACGCTACAATACTGGTTTTCGGAAAGTGACTGTGCAGTGAAAAAACAAAATTCCACAAATAAATGTATACATAATATGTATTAAATAAAATAATAAATGCAATAAGTATCGATATAAGTATTATAGTACCTAACTAATAGTCAAAGTATCTGTTTACAGAAGATACTGAAAGTGTTCATTAACAAAGACATACAAAATCAGTGCATATTAGAAGATTATTGTAAAAAACTATTTATTGATTTCAACTGCAATGTGACTTTCCGAACACCCTGTATAAGTCACTATATAGGTAAATAAGCCACAATATAATTAACATTATAACTAAATGTATAACAATATTCGTAATATTAAAACAATTAAAACAATTACAACATTTAAGTTACAACTTAGAATGTCAAGCTTCATAAAACTGAGTCATAAGAAGTCCCGTATTTTTAACTACTTAAAAATAGTACAAAAACAAAATTTCTATCTCGATCCAAAGATACTTGAGAGGTGCATGTTTGTCATAATTCTTTGAGTAAAAGGTGGTTTTTAATATCTCAAAATAAACAATTTAAATATGGCAATATTTTTAGATGAATATGAGTTACTCCGTGAAAGAACTGTGATAAACGTAATAATGCTTCTCAGAAAACAAAATTAAAGACGAGAAGGTTTAATTAAGCAGGCAATTTTGTATGGATACTTTAAAATCAAAATATTGATCAAGAATTTCCATGTTCATACGTTGGTAATTTTGAATTTAATATTACTTTTGGAAATTCTTCAATAATCGACTAACGCGTTTTGCATCAAAAGTAAGTATTTGATATTGAAAATGGTGTCACAAACTAGAACAAATACATAATACAAAATTAAGCAAGAATATAATGTGTGTAGCTGATGTCAATCATGTTAGGAAGACATAACCCTATACAGAACAGGCTAACTTACCAACGCAATTTTGATCGCAACGCGGGTCTTTCCACTACCTGTTGGGGCGCAGATGAGGACATTCTTACCGGCGACAGCCATCTCGGTCAATTCTTCTTGATAACTGCGCAGTTTGAGGTCGGCTGCTGGAGTAAAACATGCGCAAATATCGGACGGTTAGTTTTATAACAGTATATTCACTCAATATACCGCTTAAATCTCTTTTACCTTAGCGATAGCATAATATGATATCTATGTACTAACTTACGCTGAGATGACTTCTTTTTTTCCGGCTCCTGCTTGGAAGGCGAGAATAGCGAATAGAAGTCCATCTTCTTGGGCGCTGGAGCTCCTGCCGCCCCATCGTCGACTGCTGCGGCACCGTCCCTTGCCAAAGGGGAGCGTTTCATGGGCAAAACAGGGCAGATGAGAAATTCGGATTTACTTTGACTTTTCGGAGATATGTCCAGCTGATGCAGATCAAGCACTGGCGGGTTCCCACCCTCAAGCTGTTCTACAAATAGTAAGCGTCGTCCACACACAGGCAGTGTCATGTATCCCGAAACTTGTAAACTTATGAATCGTACTGAGAAACTGTAACGCAAGTATCTATTGAATTACTCGTATATTTGAAACATTTCTAGGTTCTGCTATGATTTGCATGACACACAGTATTAATCATCTATATACTCCAATCTGAGGAGTTTACCATTGAGTTCGCCACAGAAGCTCACATATGTTTAGAATTTCATATTTAACAACTTTTCTGTGTAATAACTGCATAAAGCTGCAAAGATTCCAGGTTCTAAAATACGCTCAATATGTATATACACTCAAGGTTCGTATAAACCACAGGATTTCCTTTTAGGATTTACGAGGGTCCCTGATAATATTTGTTAAAACGGAAGATATAAAATTAACACCGAAAACTATCTAATTAGCTGTTGATGTCTCATCTCTTGGACCTTCTCGACGAATTTCATAAATAAAGTGGTGCTAATTTTGATGAAATCTTCACGATAAAATATAGAATAGAGTACGTATAGACTATTTCATCTGACTATAGAAAGTTAGTCAGATGAATTTCCAGAAAAAATATGCGCTCTAATAGGGTAGGATTTTAAAATAATAATAGGAATAACAAATAAAATGCTTACTATTAAAGAAAAAGTCCATATACTCGTGAATTGCATTCTTCAACTCATTGTCATCAAGTTTATCCCCGTCAGCATTTTTCGTGAGATCTACAAAAAAACACCGAAAAAGAGTTAAGATTCTATTCGCATATTAATTCAAATCAAAATAGGAACACCATATTCATAATAACTATATATATTGTTATTATATATATACTTGTTATATATTGTTTTATATACTATTATAGCACGCGTATACAATTAATCTTAAAACGCTGTGTTAAGTTGTTAGCAAGAGCGTAGAAATAGGTTATTCAAATTATGCAAATGGATTGTAATAATAATAATATCTTTTCTTTGTATTTACAATGATGTTACTAGTTATGTTAAAATTATAATAAATTAATCACACAAAAACCTTATGATCGAAAAACGGTTTTCACTGCTAGAATCTCCAAAAAGGTTTATGGTTAAAGTCTCGATAAATTAAATATGCTTGAACCAGCTAGAATTTTCGATCGAATTTTCGATTTTTTCCTTGTATCTCGCCTATACCAAGTTACAGTAGCGCTGTTAAGTAGACGAATTCGAAGCACTCGATACTCTTGCATTGAGTTGACTTAAATAAGACTTTTTATATATGTGGCGGTGAGCAACAGAACAATTTTTTATAATATAAATCGTATGCGTACACTATTTTCCCTTCGAATAGTTATTAATTCATTTCTGCGTGACAAAGAATCGCTATACGTTACTTAAACGAACTAACTCAAACATTCACAAACTAGAACAAATAATTATTTAAGTCATAATTTGACAACAACGCAAAACCAAGATAATCCATAAAAGCACCTTTTCAAAGTGCAAACTATTATATATTTTAAAGGATGCAAAATTCTAAATTAATATATATAATTGTACGTCGCAAATTCTTTCGAATACTGAAGTGAAAGAGGGACGACACATAAAGGACAGATAAAAGAACGGGTAGGAAATTTAAAAAAAATGAAAAATAAATTATGTAGCTCCTACTCAGGTCTGGATCTATATGGGGCAACAAACATAACATAACATTAAACTAACATATTCTCTGTCATCAAAATGTGTAGTGCGTGCAAAAAAGCCTAAATCTGTAGGTAATAACATACAGTGTTAAAGTGAAAAGTTATCCCCTATAAGAAGGATGGCTCTACAGACTGAGACAAATTTAAGAATAATCGATACTAGAAACTGATACTAATAATATAAACTCAAGAACATACTAATATCGAAGCATTTAAATTCCACTTCAATACATTAGGTGTTCATTGTTGAAATCACGTGAATTCGTCTAATATGATTATAAGCTTCAACCAAGGTCATCAACCCTATTTTTTTTATGGTATTTGAAAGAAAAAATAATTTTGAAATATTTCATTTTTCTAACGTCCTAATTATTATTATCTTAATTATTATTTCAATCAAATCAAATTATATTGTAAAAATATATATCATACGTTGAAAATCGATTTTTGATTAGTTTAACATTGCATTATTACTTGAAAAAATACTAAATCGTATCTCAACTTACGCTTATACAGAGAATCCTCCTGTTTTTCAAAAATGGTTACATCTTTATCTTTATCTTCTTCAATTCTCCACAACGCAAAAAAGTATCCCTCATACCAGGTGGTCGATCTAATTTGAATAGTATTCAGAAGTTCTTGCCAGTCTGAAATATAGAAAGAAAAAATATTACATTGCATTAAAATATTGAAACATATAATCTAGTAATTTACCATGACCACTGCCCCTACAAACCATATAATTGTTTTTACCAATAATATAATACCAAATAATTGTAACCAATAATTGTTTATAATATTCATAGGAATAATCTAGTTACAGACTACCTGGATATCTCTAATAAACCTTAATATATTTTATTAACATTAAATAATAGACAGAAGATAGTCAATTAGAAGGGACTTATGCATGGTGACACTAAATGGAGGCAGTAAATAAGTTCGAGCAGTTGCAGTTCATCCCAACTTTTAAAACACATTATTAAGACCACAGAAACTTCGAATGTATACTTAGGGGAGGCGGAATTATTCAAAGTCGTCTAAGTTAGCGCCCGTTGGGCGCTAAGGTAGGTGGATGGGTCAAGCTGTGGGCGCTAAGCTAGACGACATCGAATTTGTGATCTTAAAATTT
>JAYRBW010105102.1:0-18996 GCA_036023295.1 Invenusta paracnida
AAAGGAATAAATGCACAATACTTTTACTCCACTGTCTTTTCGCTAATTTATTATTCTCAAACACATTTCAAAGTTTTGGTTTTTTTATGGAAGGCCCTTTTAAAATGGCCTCCGCGGCTTTTCTTTTCAAAATATTGTCTACAATCTTCTGGTTTTCAACAGACTTCAACTTCTGTAGTTTTGTCTTTTCTGTTAATAGTGTTTGCAGTTTTCCATCAGATTCCTTTGCCTGCTTCGTCGCATCGTCAATTAACTGCTGAAGTTTCGATTTCCCAGATAAAACTCTTTGAATGTTGCTGTCTGTCTCCTTCTCTCGCTCGTCCAGCTCTCCCACTTTTTTGCTATCGGCCTTTGCCTTTTTAATAGACGATCGAAATTCCTTTTCCATCTCTAGCAACCTCTTTTTCTTTTCTTCATTCTCGGATTCCCGAAGCCTCCGTTCATTTGCAGCGCGAGCATCTGCCGCCAAACCCAAAAGCTTTCTGTCAACTGGGAAGTTAGCAGCGGTCCATCTCTTCGACATCAAAAAGCTTTTTGTGAGTATGAGTGCCTTCGCAGTCAATGAACTCAGGCTATTTCTTTTTTTTGTTATTATTTCGGGGAGAAGACTGAAGAGGCGTTCCACTTCAGCGTTTCCGTGTGGTAACACCAAGAGGGCACGAACAACCTGAACAAGAAGGGGTGACTGTCCCGACTTGTCCACTGATTCCCAGTAGTCGCAAACAGATAATTCCGACGACAGTTCTTTGTCTGCACTTGCTGAACAATGCAACCGCACTTCAACCTCCAGGTTACCACGGTCGTTTTCATCTACAAGACACGGTATTTCTTCAACAATCGTCATCACCTTTCTTTCATAACGTCGTATCTTCTGTTGACTGGGAGAAACTATCTTGCATGAGCGAAGAATTGCATTCTCAAAAGGAAGGTACAGCAATATTTTTTGGTTCCAACTTTAAAAAAATCGTGTACTGCCTTAATGATGCCTTAAGAATACATAACTTATTATTACAATTAATAGTGGAAAATTTTTATAAAACATTAAAGGAATGTGTATGTCTTTTAAAAATATATATATATATAATATTTATCTTTCTATTCAACAAAATTTCTACCTAATGACAGCTCAGCAAGCCAGAGGTGCCTATGTCTCTGCAACCTATTGTTGTGCTTAGCAAAATTAGAAATACAAGCAGTCTACTAAATGCCGCTAAGCAGCAAACATTTTTTGGATTTGGATCTTTCATGGTATTTTCTAAATTCAGTATAAACTGTAATTTTTAAATAATGTTGGCCATAATTTTGCACTATTAGGCCACTTTAGAACTTCAGAATTCGTGCCATGACCTCATAATTTGAGCATTCGCACCATGTCTGTCATTTTCGAGCCATGGCACAAATTCGCGCCTCTGTAGGAACACTGTGTATAATCTAATCTTGATGGTTGTCATAATTCATTTATATTCTTTATGCAATATGTTGTATCCAACAGTATGAACTGTTGGCAAATAGAACTTTGTAATGTCTAATTCTAAATGTTACATAATATTGGACCTAGTAAATATAATCTTTTGATAAATTAAGTTATTAAAATGATTAATAATTGTTATATTTTGAAGAATTATATATAATCTAATCTTGATGGTTGTCATAATTTGTTTATATTCTTTATACAATATGCTGTATCCTCCAACGGTTTGTACCATTTGAGAACAGTATGAATTTGCTTATGGTATGCAACATATATATATATTTTAGTCTTATCCTAAAGGTTTAGTGTAAGTAAAATTAATATTAGTGTTATTTTATATGATTGATACCAATTATAGCATTTCCTTTACCAGCCTTTGATATTTGACACATTGAATTAATAAATATAGATATAATAATATAAATGGGTAATATCCCAGTTTCCCACATTAAATTATTTTTTGATTTTTTATAATGGTTTTATAATTGAAGAGATTCTTGATAATTTTGGTGTGGTGTAATGGCCAGCTTTTAGTAGTGTATATGGGTATATAATATATATGTATATTTAATGTATATATAAAAATGTTTAAAAAAATCACAAAATAATATTTAATCCGGGAAACTGGGATATAATCTATAAATGTAATAATAATATTAATATTGTCATTGACATTGTCACATTGTCACTATAACATTAACATGGTTATGCCTAAAGGGTAAGTATTAGTATTAGTGATATTAGTATCGACTAAAATAATGAATATAAATTAATTAGTTTGTTAGTTAGTTAGTTAGTTTACTATTAAAATAAGTAATTATAATTATATCATTTTCCTTATAATTGATGACAATTGTGACCATTTTACAACACGCAAATCTGACATTTCGAGAAAATAATTAACGCAGATCAGATTATATCCTAGAGATAAACTATAGTACATGTAGGGTAACATATTATGTCTCACCTTAAGCTGTTTTGAATTCATAATAGCGCAAGATATACAAATGAAACAAGTTTTTTTATGAATATAATAAATAACTCTAGCGAAGTATTTAAAAAGGCGCTGTAAACAACTGAGTAATAAAATACTACAGAAAAAGACATTAATTAAATAATTATAATAATAAAATGTATGACTATAAGTACGACTAGGGTAGTAAATACTTTTTCTCGTATGCCTAAGCTGACATTACAAACAAAACTCTTGCTATTAAAAGTATAAACTTTTCAGCTTACTGTATTTTATTTATTAAGGTAAACTGTAAAACGATCCAGTTATCGGAGAATGCAATCGCATGAGATGCGGGATTGTCAAAATTTTATTATCAAGATCTTTCCCGTGTAAAATATTTTGTACTGATAATAATACAAATAATATCTGTAAAATATAATTCATCCATTTGTGCGTTAAGCAAAATAACAATTTTATTTTAAAATTTAAATTGCTGCACTCGTGCCATATGCCTCTATATTTCATTAAAGGGGGCAAAAAATCCATAATTGCTATTAATCTATGTCTATGATTTGATCAAAAGATTAATTAAACTTCAATACAGTTTTAGGAAATAAATTAAAATTGATCACGAAAAAGTATAGCTAGCGCTATTTATATACACTATCAGTAGTATATGCTCTCACATGTATCCCGCCACACACCCATATGCGAGAGCATAAAGCAATCCTTGTAATAAATAACTACTTCATTCACTCCTTAACAAGCAAATTCACGTTTTCCTTTCAAAGAAAAACGCGAATTACCTTCTTCGAAAAACAAAACTTGCGAGGAAATCAACCGTATCCTAACCACCAACAGAATTCAAACAGAATTCGAGTTTTGAATGCTCTCACATATCCCGCAACTTCCGCCGAGGTGGGGGTGTGTGGCGGATGTTGCGGGATATGTGAGAGCATATATACTACTACTATCATGAACACATTCAATAATTAGCAAATTAAAAACAATTACTAAAAGTAATACTTATATCAAATTTTACATTGAACTGAATTTATTGCTGTTATTTTAAATAAATATAGCATATATTTTTAATTTTTGATAAAACTAGTTATGTGTTATAAGTATTCTATTATACTTATATTAATTGGTACATTATAATACCTGTATAAAATTCGTTTAAGTTTTTTTATAAATACCTCATATATAATTAATAATATTTCAATGTTAAATAATTTTATTCTCAATTTTTTGTATTAACTGCAATAACAGTTGTAGTTTAAAAAAAATAATAATAACAGAGCATATTTAGCTTTTTGTAATTACTTTCTGAATATTTTTGTAAAAATTCACTATATTCTATCGATAAAAAATATATTTTATACTCTGAAATTGTTTTAAGTTTAATTCCATTATAACCATAAAATACGCTGCAAAAATAGTAAATATTTCTTATCGAAGAGATGAAATAACGACATATTTAATTTTTTCATGTACTCAAGATACTTTTAAAATACAAGATGGTACAATAATTTTTCATTAACTTTGAAAATAATCGTGTATTTACACAATAAAATTTCGAAATACAAAAAAATCAAACGCTATTTTTTATAAAATAAATCTTTTAGTAGCTTCGATATAGGTATACCTTACAGATAAATGGAAATATCGTGCTATAAATTAATGGAAATTAGTCATGGTCATCATAATTTTGTTCGATTAAAGCGTACTATAATATATACCGATTTGTTTCCTAACCTTTTCTTATACTTAAATAATGTTAATAAGTATGTTTCAAAATGCACCACGTCTGATACATTATTAACAACAAATACACATTTAGCACATTTTTATCTTAAAGATAGACGAATACAAATAATAAAAATATAACCCCCTAAAAAATAAAAAGGTGTGTACACTGATTTTATTTTAAAATAATAATAAATAATATTGCGTATTGTAGATAATAAAATACCATAAGAGCATCATGTGCATGCGGTTTGCTGTATAATTTATGACAAAGTTGGTTAAAAATATAGTAGTGTTTTTCTAATAATTATAGAAAATAATTCACAATGTAATCAATTAAAAAACACTATCAAAACCAGAAAATGGTACATTAAAGTACTAACTGATATAAAAAGATAAATACATATTTGGATATAGTTTCCAAAAAATACAAATTTACAAATGTAAATTAAAATTAAGAAACTTTGGGCTTTTGAGAACATATAACAATTAGAGGAAATGTGGTTTTTATTTTAGTTGTCGTATCACCCTTAGGTAGTCCAAGACATTCAACTACACTGAAATAAAATAACAAACAAATTATTTAGATTTAAAATTATAAGAAAATGTATGAGTATATGACAGATAATTCATGAAGTGAAGAATATAACTCACCTGTGAACATAATCAGTTACGTATTTGATGATATCACCACCTTGCCTTTTATAGTTAACACTCGATGACAAAGTTTGAAGGTATGAAATCATTTCTGTTGATGTGTACTCAACAGGCTGTTGCGTTTCAAAACTATAAAATAAATCAACACTTTAATTTAAAATATAGTAAATAAGACTAATATGAAAAATAGAATATGTTTGTCAAGAATTTATGACCTTACATATATCTACTACAAAAAATAACACAATGTCATAATATACAATGCATGATAATTTTCAACAAATAGGAGCCAATCACATTCAATAAGTACACATGTACTTAACTTTCTTTTTTTTATATTATTTAACTATAGGTATAATTATTTAAATACATAATAATTCAAATGTATTGTTCAAGCTACCGACTTCTTGCTTGAAAATTTGTGCTTCCAAAGAATCCTAATGAAAAGTGCCCTCGACAACACTTTTATATGCTTTAGATTTAGTGACACATCCTACAAGTAAGTCTCTGGACTAGATGTGGGTACACGCTTTTCAGGAATTCTCGCCATAATCTTCATAGATAACATCAAAAAACATGCTAGCACATGCAGCACTTTGGTTTTTCGACTGAAAAATTTTAATTTTCAGTTTTTTTAATTTTTGGTTCTGTACTACCCGTTTATTTTCTCTATATCTATAATACTTTTAATTTACCCACATTCTTATTATTAACTTACCGCTACTTTACAGTAGAAAATACTCCTGTAGCCCGTTTTTGACTTTCTGTTTTAATATTGACCGTATTACATCTTTATGTTCTTACACTCATTTATCTAATAGTTTTAATTTTGTAATCTTTATTTCTTGGTTTTAATCTGGTAATGTAATCCCTACTCTCAACAACGTGTATATTCCACTCCGCTCAGTTTGTAAGAGGCACCCCTGACGAGGCTGTCTATAATGACGAAAATTGAGTCACAACTAATAAACACTTTGTTAATAGCTCTGCTTATATTATTTATCTTAATTTCTACTTATAATGACATATATATATATATATGTATATCAGTTAAAGTAAAATATATATCTATTAATACAAATTATACATATTTTAACATCAAACATATTACTAACTGAGTATGGAATTTGTGCGTTGAATGTTAATATTATACATAAAAGAACAAAAACATACTATAATATTCGGGATAATCTTAGTTTTACAGAAACTCAATCTATCGGTTTAGATTTTAGTGCTAAAATGTGTATAAATAAAATGTACATTTAACAGTGCTCTTTTAGTTTATAAATCATCAATTTTATTAAGATTAATCACTTTCCATCGTGCAGAAAGTAGAACAAACTAAGGCTTTTAAGACACAAATCTAATAATAACAAATACATGATTAACAAATTCTAGTTATATTGAACGGGCTTTTTAAACCATAATATTGTAATACTCTTGAAGTACACAATTCTAGAAGCACTAAAATATACCTACTCACCGATGAAGAACTTGATAGGGCATTGGCATGTTCACATACTTCTCGAAGTTATGACGCAAACAAGGATCACCGTAATTTCCCTCCAATCCGTCGACAGAAATGACCTGCAATGAAAATATAGTCATATAGACTCTTCAAAACAATTGATTTACTAAGAAACAAAACAAAAATTAATAAATGATTTTTTTTATAAATCATCATACGGAGAAAACTTTTCACTTTCTGACAATGATTTAATTATAAGAGTTAAATAGTCAAAAGATTAAATCAAAATAACTATACACTCGTTTCACAATATATAAGAATGTTAATTATGGTCATTTTAAAAATACAACATAAATAAATGCTATACAGATAATAGCTATACATATTATCTAGTCGTTCGCAGTTTTTCAAATAAAATAAATTAATGCCATTAATTTTTAATAATATAAGAATAAAAAACAAGTGTTACATAAACAATAAGTAAATAACTATTATTAATATTCTAAATAATATAAGAACATCATGCTTTTATAATCATTACTTTCTCGTTACAAATATAATAACCATTATATGACATTGCGAACAGTATTTTATTGCTGTACAGCACACTAAGTTTATATAGAAGGATATTATTTTTATTAAACAACATTATATACGTTATTATACATTGTCTTTCCCCAGATAGAAGGGAGAGTATAAGCTTGACTCGTTTAAGGTAGCTGTATATACAGCCATTCTTTGGTTTTAAATAAGTTAAACAAACATTATTTTTATTATAATTAGTTAGATATGTTACAAAATTATACTTCTGGCGAGTAACAAAATAACTTCAGTGGATAAATAGATAAAAAGAAAATCCTATTTTATCAATTTAAATTTTACAAATACCTCCTACGAAGGTTCATCGAATTCGTTTTCAATGATCGACTGTTTCGTGTATATATAATAAATGCTGTAAAGTCCACATTCACGAGCATAAAAGAATAAATTACTAGTTCACCTTGAGTCTAGTACATTTTGTGTCAGTTCATTTATTTTCAAACCTATCGAGTTAATACTAAGAATTTATTATGAAAAGTAAGTATTATATAAATACTTAATACTAAGCACTGAGATACACATAAGTTAATCCACTTCTGTTAAAAGTCAAGTATGGTGAAACAAGTGTATCACTGATAGGGTCAATTTTTACTATAACTAATATTAAAAATAACAAAATCGTTAAGCGTTCATTGTTATATACTTCAAATTTTTTTAGTAATTAGCAACACACGTTGAATACAGCTACAACATATATTATAAAATTTGATGTAATTATATTTACGAAATTTCATTAATAATTTTTGTATTTTCTATACGCACATACTACGTAGGTTTAATGTCGGTACAATTAACAATTTTTAACAATAAGTAAAGAAAACAATCTTAATTTCTATTTAACAAAAGGAAATAAAACACATTTTTGTTCACCTATTTTTAATGTGGTGGAGAAGAAAATGGAGCGATGAGCTAAGCACAAAATTGCTATAAGTCTAACAGTGCATAACAAAATGTATCTATTGAAAACGGATAGAATATATCAATGTATGTTAAATTGATATTCACATCATTTTTGGACATATTTCAAAGTGCGGTAGTTGATCCCCAATAATAAATATCATAACTTTTGTTTCATATGACGGATGATGCTTCATGATAAAAGCGCAAAGTTGTGAAAATTTAAATTATTATTATATCTAAACTAAATTTTCTGTTAAGACAATAAAAATAAAATATATCTTCCAGAAACTGAGAAATTAATACAATTTTATGTCTAATTTATCATTACTTCCGCAATTAAATTATCGCTAGTTCGAAATTGGAAAAATCACCTCTCTCCGAAGTTTGTCCAATTTGGTTTGAACTTCAGGATCCTCGGACTTGACCGAACAAGAAGAGCTAGTTATGGTGACAAACCACCCCCCTGGCTTCAGGCATCGATCTACCTCTTTATAAAAGGGCTCACGATTGAGCCAATGTAAAGCTTTAGCGACTGTTATTAAATCCAAACTGGCGTCTTCGTGCTTCAATGAATCACAGGGACCCACTCTAAATGGAAGTTTAAGAAACATAGTAACAAGAAGTAATACAGTTGATTAGCTAAGTGTTACAATAAAAAACAAAAATTATAAAAAATTCGAAAAGAACTGTATACTATTGCAAATATAAATTATTATCTAAAAAATGTTTTAAAACATATAACCATATATTACAAAATTTGTTAACAGCTGTGAATATTTGTGAGTCTTTCAAAACATATAACAGTGTCACATTACTTTACAATAAAATGTATGACCCAGTACCCGCCCATCTCTTACTTATACTCCACATTTTCGGCTTTTGCTTGATTCTGAGCTTCCACTATTTGGGTATTACTGATGTCTGAAGCATAAACCTTGGATGCAAACGGAGCTAGAAGTTTAGAAAGTTGACCAGATCCACAAGCAATATCGGCAATGTAACCCAACACAGGTTGTGAACTGAAATAAAAACATATATATAACACAAACTATTCAAAACGATTGAATATATGTATATAATTCAAAATAATCTAATAATAGACAATACAAAAAAATTTATAAATAAAAAACATATTTCAAGGTGCCATCTTATTTTGAACTTATTTACCCTGAAATTAATTTTGGGTATATCTTTAATCAGTGTGTATTTTACATTATCAGATATTATACATTAATACACAATTTTTCATGTAAATTAAATTATAATAAAAGTAAAATAAAAATTTACATTATACATTATACATTATACATTACACATAATATATGTAATATAAATTAACTTTACAAATTAATCAATAAAATATACAATTTTTTCAGATAATACTATGAATCACAAAAATAAAAAAATGGCTAAAATGATTAATGTAACAAACAGATGATTCAATGTTGAGGTAATAAAATATCATATATATAAAATACATTTGCTGTAGAATATATAAAATAGATCATAAATAGATATTAAAAGATAATGATTAATAAATTGTTGGTAATAGATATCAAATGGTGAATAAAAACAGTAACTATTAAGTATAATAAAACTAAATAGAGAAATAAGATAAATAAATAAATAAGTGATTGCTGTATTTGCAAAATGACAGATGCCATATACTTACAGAAAACGAATAATAAAGACAAAGTAGAAAAGCTAACAGAGTCAGGTGAAGAAGCATTATGTATATGTGTGAGAGATAGCAAAAAAATTAGGGAGTTCCAGTCAAGTTAATGAATGTCATGCATAATACATGCTATGTAGTTTTTATTATTAATGCTGTTGAGCATTGAGATTTCAAATTTTGGTTTCATTTCAAATTGACAGACTGTTAAATTATGTAGACTGTCTTTTTCAGTTTTTGCTTCTATAACTTCTATGTTAGTGTTTATTTTATTTTAATCTTTGTGTAGGCAATTTCTCCTTGTGTTAAGAGCATGCGACTTTTTCAATATTTAAGTTGACCACATTTGATAAACTCATCAACCAAAAAAAGGCCATTTTTACAAAATTCATTATCACATCTGCAACTCAATCTATTTGCAACTTCCTTCATTTTGATAGCTGGAACAGCTCTTCCTCATCATCCTTTAATTTCTACACTCAATTAACCTTTTTATATTTTTTTCATGTCATTCTTGTATGTGTGACTGGGCCTTACAACAATAATTTGGATTTCCTGGGAAATGTGAACATCCCCAATAACAGCCAACATGTGATCACTCGATACGTGATGAAGTTTTCATTAAATTTAGTGAGTTGACAATTCACATAATATTATTGATGGAGAAATAACTCTTGTTTAACCATTACTTTAAAAGTTGCAGACTCTACATAACAAAAATATAAATAAGTTGATTTAATTATGTAAAAAAGATTTACAAACTAATAATGTTCATTCCTTTTTTCATGTGTATATGAAGCATCTGAAAAAAAAATATTTATGAAAATCCCTGTATTTTGTAGGAAATCAAGCATAATGCATTAATAATAGCATTATATCAAGGATTTATCCTAGCTTGGACAGCCATCTTTTAAATCCCGGCTTTTTCTCAGATTGGTGACAACCCTTTCTATAAGTAAAAATAATACTGAGATAAATGAATTCATAATTTAGGGAGGAATTGAGAAAATGTTTGTGGATTGTGTGAATAAACTTTTTCCTTCTGGAGACCCCACTGAAAAAATTCAAGGTGAGTTAGGTCAGGAGAATGTGAAGGCTATTTGATTGCCCCCTGGTGCCCAACTGTGAAAATTGTCAATTAAAAATTCCTGAACTATAAATGCATAGTACACCATCCTATTAAAACATAATATTGTCTGGATAATCAACTAACTGGGGCAGCATCAATTCTTGTAACATCTATTGATAAGATTCTGCAAATAGCCCTTTACATTTCTGTCAAAAGAGAAAATGCCAGCGATACCTCTTGACGATATTACACACCAAAAAATGTATCTTCTGTCTCAAGAATATGGTTCTGATTCTTTAAATTTTAGAATGCACAATTATTTCTACTAATATGGTCATTAAGTTTTAAAGTGACCTCATCAGACGAGATGAATTTATTAAGTGTTGTAGGATCATCAATAAACATTTCTTAGTGTCATATAGGCCTCTATCAGGCATATTTCAGAAGCTGGGCTAGTGTCAGTGCTAAGACTAAAATATGGACTAGTTAGCCTGAAGTGCTAAATGTGTATTTCAGAATATTGGGACTATGGTTTCAGAGTCTGTGGTGCTAAGTTTAGTATTATCTTGAATTCTAAAATATGGCTGAATATATCTATCTGGATCATTGTCATTCAAAACTTGACATATATAAGAAATGTAAAGCTTATATGTCAGCTTTGCACTAAGTTTTTAAAACTGTACTGTGGAATACATTGTAATCAGTATAGATTCATTTGTGCTACAATTTGGTGGCTAGAAGTAGGTATATTTTGATTTATAGTATTCAATATGGCATTTTAAAAGTCCTTATTTCTAAACAAATTTGGATGGCCAGATCTAAATGCATCAACCACTGAACCAGTTTCTTTAAATTTTCCAAAAACCATATTATACTGGATGGCTTAGTTAAATATCAACTAATCTAGCAGCTGTGGTGGTATTATTATTATTTGTATAATAATTTTTGAAAATGTCAATTTAATGTCTTAGTGTAGACATGACTGATTGTAGATCACACAGTAATTGTGTTGCATAAAATGATAAGTTAAATGAAGCTAATAACTAACAGAAATAACTAATAAGACATAAAGTTCCATGTATATAACAGTAATAAAACTAACCAATCAAGACAGAGAAAGCAAAAAATGTATAACATAGCCACATAAATATTTATTGATGTTTATTCAATAAAATTGGCAAACAAATTGGAGGATAATTTTGCATCACTTTACGACCACCATGTATATAAATAAATATATATATATACATAAAAGTTGTATAAGAAAATGATCTCTAGTTGAAATCAAAATGTCCCAGTTTTCCATAAATTCTCCTAATAAATATATTGGGGTTTTTTATTGTATTTATTTTATGGTAAATTGGCTGTTAGGTATTATTCTTGATACAAATATTGTAATAAAATAAATTCTTAAATAAGGGTTATTGATTTAAAGATTATAATTATTTAAAAAAATTCTAAGTATAAAATTAATTAGCAATATATAATAATTCGATAGAATATAAAATATTAATAATTGAAATATTAATTAAAAACATATAAAATAATTTTTAGTATAATGTTCCAGAAATAATTTATATTATATATATTTATTAAATATCTTATTTATCTTATAATACGTTCATATTTTGACATAAAAAATTATTTAAATTAGTATGTATAATTTATTAATATAAAGAAATAGAAAATATTTTAATTACAAAATATATAACTGATAATGATCTGCTATAAATATATGCCATAAAATATTACATTGAAATTAAATCCATTTGTTAAGTGGACGAAAAATAGTATAAGAATAAAATAAAGGCAAAGTCAAAAACGTATAATAATAATATAAAATTAAAATATTTTCATTTTCTGTATTTTAAATATATTTATAGATCCTGTTAAATAAATTTTATAGTTTGTAAATTTGTTTTAATTCTTCAGTTTAATTATGTCTATTTTAGTATAAGCACCATATTGAATTAATTAATTATCTGCTTATTGATATAATACAGGGTTGGCCTTTATAAATCATAACAAGCAATTTTTTCATATTTTTCGGATCTCAAAGTTAATTAATTTGATTAGCTTCGAACATTAAGCACGGCAAATGTTCCTTAGGAGACAGAGACACAATGCAGATAGATTTCGAAGTAGTTAGTCAGATTAAATCCATGCTGAGAGAAGAAAGCCTCACTAACTGAATTACTGCGTAATATGCTGCAGTGTGAGTGTCTGGCTAGCATATATGCCTTGCGCTGTACTCGGACATCCCCTTCATTGTGATTTGACTGAGTAAGCACTGCATAATTTTCACTTAACTGTTACATCATGCTCTCTACTCTGAATCCCTTTCTTCATTATGCACCCTGCTGCTGGACAATCATGGAGGTATGCAATCCATCCAAATGTGAATAAGTGTGCTTTCTATTGACTCACAGTGATTTTTTTATTCATTATTTGACTGAATCATGCATCGTCTTACTCATGACCAGCAAATTCAAATTGTCACTCTACATGAGACAGGAGTTACTTATCATGACCTAACTGCCCATTTTGGAGTCTGAGTAGCCACCATTTCAGATCTCAGACAGAAGCATCATCAAAGAGGTCCTGTAGATGACATCCACCATCCAAAAAGGCCCAAGAATACCAATGAGAGTGAAGATTGTCTCCTGATACATCATTTAGTAAATCACCCCACCACCAGTAGTCGAGGCTTTTCTCAGCACATGAGAGAAAGTAGACATGGTATAGGCCGAGTATGTGACATTGTTAAGCCTAGACTGCAAGGAGGAGGTGGTGGCATCATGGTATGGGGTGCATTCTCCAGTCAGGAACCTCTGGACCTGCACCAAGTCTAAAAATCTAAAATCGAGCTATTTTTCACCACTTAACCTATGATAATCTTCCAGCAAGACAATGCCACCACGCACAAAGCAAGAATCACCATGGCATGGCTCCAAGAGCGTGGTATCCAGGTTTTGCCTTGGCCATTGACTACTAACCCCTCAACCCCTTTAATAATGCAAAAATAGCATTGTGATTGGTACAGTAGGTTAATGGCCTCTCTGTTGACTAAAAAAGGCTTTATTTTTTCAGAAAATCGAAAAATATAGCTTGATATGGTTTATAAAGGCCAACCATGTATATCTATGTATAACATAAACAAAGCTAATTTATCTGATTCACAGCTCTGATGTGGCCAATCTTGTTCAATCTGTCTAGATATATCAAAGAGTGTTTCTTTTGATTTTCAATTTAGAAATATTTATTAACAGAGAATCAGGAAACATGTGGACCTGGAGTGAGCTAAAAAATGTTGGGATTAATTATTAAGATAGTATGCAATGTATGTTTTTAATTGATACAACAGAAACATACATATAAACTAAAAAAAGATATAAAAAACAAAGGGACAAATAAGACAGTGTACTAACTAAATAATTTAATTTCCAAGTCAAGTATACATATCAAATTATTACTATAAAAAATAACAAACATGAATTCACTTAATTTCGACATAATGTGCAAATAATATATAGGTAGGTATATAATGATTCGAAATAGAAAAATATATAAATAACTTCACATTATCATGTAAACCATAGAGTAAGGAAGTTACTTTGAAGCATTTTATGTTTGGTTTGTGCAACACAATTTGCACCAAACTGAGTTGCAGACTGTTCTTTTCTAGTACAGTCTTTTTTAGAGAATTTGCTTTAGATGTAATGAAACACTGCTTGGCCTCAGCCAACAAAGAAAGCATGTCTATGGCCTTATCAAAAGTTTATATTTCTTTTTGAAGCTTAACCTTGCTGTCATCCATGTCCTTTTGAAAAGGAGGTCATTTCTGGGCCACATGTTGTTTCTCCCACTCTTTAAGGTGCTGGGCGATAGCGGCTCCTTGATGACCAAACAGAACTGAGAAGATCATCTGACTAAGGAATATTCTTAACTTCTTTAGACAAATGAAAGACATCTGATACAGTGCATAATGACTGCAGTGACTGTATAATATCTGACTTATTAACTCAAGCCCAATATCTCAAAATATTATACTTACTGAAAAGCCTCATTCTACATCTGCATTTACTATGAAACATCACACAGCAATTTGACAATGGAGAGCATGTTTTGGTAGCTGCCTTCTTTCAGGAGGGTTACATAAAAAATGTCCAATCGATCAGTAGTAGGTGAAAATGCTCTGAATGCATCTCGATTGGTTGAAAAAATAGCACATGAACAAAATTATCAAAATCATTTATGGCAGCATTCGAAAGAATAGAGGTAATGCAATTTGCAGAGTTTAGCTGTAAGATCATCTGCTTAAACCTTTTCAGTGCATTCTCCTGATCAGCAGCTATAGCATAGGATGATAAACAGATGCAGTTCCTGATGAATTTGTATCTCAATGTATTTTTTTGAGTGGACTGATCTGTATTAATCAGCTTTGGGTCTTCGTCATCAAGGCCTTCTTTGTATAGTGAAAGAAATGACCAATTTACATTGGGCCATCCATGCTTAGTTAGAGAGACTTGTTCATGTTGAGTTTGATAATAGCTGACTTAAATTTGTCCAGAAGATCTGTTGCCTTTGTGTACTTCATGAAAACTGATTCAAAGTATCAAGTAACTGCACATTCTTGACTATCATGAAAGAACTTTACAAATATGACCATTTGTTGCTTCTGCATAATATCATTTAGACTTTTGTCAAATGAAAGAGAGAATGCTGTAGATGACCTCAATAACCCAATTAGCTCTTTGTGAAATATAGGATATAAACCAAAGTTAATGTAATATGACACTTTATTGTAAGACATGGAAAATTTCTGTGCAATTGCACTGTCAGTAACATTATTTGAAAAAAATCAGATAATTTTCTACAAGAGTGGAAAGAGTAGTGAGAAGATTGTACCTTTAAGCACAAAAAAATCTCTGCCTTAAGAATGTCATTCTGTGAAACAGCTGAAGTTGCTAATGTGCTCAAAGATGGCTTAGAACAAAACAATGAAATAGGAAGAATCTTTTTGCCTTTTTCCGCTTGAGTTGACTCAATATGCTTATTGCTCATGGAGTGACTGGTAATTCTTTTTTCATAGCATAATAATGATGTAAGTAAAACTGAAATAATTGATATTTACAAAGACTTCCAGAAAATATGAAATTTGATAAAATAGCCAAATTCCCTGACATTTTACTACAAATAAAAATTCCAGACAATTCCAGAAATTCCCTGGCACACCCTGAAGATACCTCATTTTCACTAATTGATGATCAATTTATGGTACTTCATTTTGAACTTTTTAAACTTTACATTTAAAACAGACAACCAGCATTGCATGTCTTCAGATACTTTGTTCAAAGTGTCAGTATAACTACTTCAATTTGTTGTTTGCCTTTATCTGTTAATCCAAACTTGTCTATTTCCTTAACCATGAGACTTGCAGTTATGTGTTCCATATTGTCAATAATAAAAGTGCTGTAGATAATTGTTACTGGATCGAAATTTTCAAAAAATTGATCAATTAGAGAAAGTTGCAAAGCCACCAGTTTTCTAGTATATATTTGGCTGATTTAATTGTAAGGCCCAAGATACTAACCATCAAATGTATATTTTCTTGCTGACTAGTTTCATCTAAGTCTAAATTTAAGTTGTCAGTAGAATTTCAACTTTTTATCTATTGTGGAAGACAGTTTTTTGGATGGGTTATGAATAGTATGTGATGTGTTGCCATTGGAATTGAGGATATTTGGATAAATATCAGATAGACATTTAAGCACACCTGTTTTTATTCCCTGTATGACTGCTCAGCTGTCCATATGGACAGACATAATAATTGACTCTGAAATAGCAAGACTATTGAGTGTCTAAAACACAGTGTAATTCAGGATATCTAACTCCCCCTTAAAAATGCTGGAACATTTTTTTTATCTTTTGCAGCCCTGGGGGTCTGGTTTAAAACAAATTGTTGGTGTTTTAAATGAAACAAAATGAATTTTAGTAACCATTTTACAATAAATTTGGAATTTATATGACTAATAAAATAGGTTACTTAATTATTAAACAGAAAGTGTCTCATAAGATTTATATTGTAATTCTCAGAGATAATATTAAAAAAGCAGCATAATAAATTTTTTGTATTTTAATTAATGAAAATGCCATTTTTAATCAATTATTTTAAAGAAGCAACACATATAATATTAGGTACTTAATAAATTTTATTTTTTAATGAGTCTGAAAGCAGTGTCAATTCAAAAGAATCATTTTACACACTAGTAGTAATGAAAAGGAAATATTCAACAATATATACAAGCAGACAAGTATATATGTATTTTTTGTTACTTTTAAATATTTTGAAAGATGACCACTCAACCAAAAAATGGTGGTTTATGTGACCCCCCCAACATATGCCTCTGTAATAATGCGCAATATTTAACAGCAAATACAAAATGAGTAGAAAAAAATGCATGCAATATGTTAGAAAGATGATAATAAACTTAATAACTAAAGGCAAGCTCTGAGGATAAGGATTATGTGTAGGTATTAAAGAATAATAATCTCCAATTAGTTAGATAATAAGTTTGGAAGATTAAAATATGGATACATAAAAATAATAAATGGAGTTTTAACAAATAGGTTTGTAAAATAATATGTTCTACTGACTATTAAGATTAACACATTGATACATATAAAACTAATAAGTTCTGAGTATATAAAGTATTATGTTTAAAAAACATTCTCATTCTGACTTGAAGTTGTTTTTAAGGTCATGGTGTAGGGTCACTGATGAGTGAATTTGAAAAAATGAAGCACCCTGTTGTGGACAGAGTTGCTCTATAGTATATAGTAGTAACTGGTGGTGGTGGTAGTCTGTGATGCAAAACATCTTTTAGACCAAACTTTAATGTTGCATTTTCTTTTAAAATCAATAGATATTGTTTAATTGATAGAATTGCATCCATCATCTTGATATTTCTATAGTTGCAGTCTGTGATGTAAGAATATGATTTATTTGACTGAATGAGAAAATATATGAAGGAAATGACAGAATTTCACAGACAGTAAACATCACAAGGTACCTAAATATTTGTCAGCCTAAGAAAAACTGACAAATCTATAAATATACCATGAAGTTTAGTCTAAAAAATCTGAAAAAATAGACACCAAGTTACCCATTTTCTTTTTATTGAATTTTTGAATAAATCTCAATGATCATAGAGATTCAGATGCCCTAGAAATTTATTGGACATCAACACAACATAAATTTAAACAAATAACTTGTCCACCATTCCATAAATGTA
Source organism: Invenusta paracnida (assembly GCA_036023295.1). NCBI lineage: Eukaryota > Metazoa > Platyhelminthes > Proseriata > Coelogynoporidae > Invenusta > Invenusta paracnida. The sequence continues at coordinate 17,837 of JAYRBW010105102.1, forward strand.
CTAATAAACCATACAATAACTATATATAGATATCCATGAATAAACATATAGAAATATATATAGCAAGAAAATATTTTTATTATAACCATAAATTATGTTTTAAAATAAGGCTAAAACAAAACTGCACTTGTCACTGAGTAAGCTGTGTTGAGATGAGTTAGGGGGTTAATTGTATTATTAATATATTTTTTGTTATTTTTATTACATAAAAATGTAAATCTCAAGACTAACCATTTTGTCCCAAATTTAACAGAAATACATTTTTTATGATGACTGTGGCAATGAACAAGTTTTATAAAATTATATAAACTATAGGCAATCCTTTGTTTTAGGTATGTAAAATATAATAAATTAAAATACAAAAATGTGTTTATTATTTTAAATAAACAAAGAATAAACCAAAAAATTTAAGTGTTATAAAGGGTAGAAATGTCATTACAACAAACTTGTTCATTACTAAGTAGGCCATGTTGAACAAACCAATTAATTGTAAGATAAATGATAGTCACTTGATGTAAATCATGTAATTTGATATTTTCACCAATCAAGTCCACAGTTAAGATAAAGTTTCCAACAATTTGATGTTGTGTGTACAGTAGCCATAGGTCTTCCACATTCTGTCATGTTTACAGATTGAAATTTTTGGAAATGGAAATAAGAATTTTTTGTTTAATAAAATTTGCATTTAAAATTATTTTTATTTTATATGCCTAAAATAAAGGATTACCAAAACATTACCAAACTATGTGGTACTTGCTGAATATGGTAGGGATTTATCAGGAGCACATTGAGTCTCTCTCAGACTCAGTCATATCTAATTGCTGAAAGTTTTGAAATCTTATAAAAATCAATAAGGCACTTAGAAAGATACTGAGACATTATTCAATTAGCTTCTAATCTAGCCAGCTAGTAACAGTGTCAATCATCTAATATCTATGTCATGATTGAAAAGATGATCAAAAGTTTATAAAACTGCAGCCAATATCAACTCACTTAATCAGAAAAGTAGAAAATCAAAAGAGAAAACATCAAAAACATTAAATAAGAAATCAAAAGAAAGGGTAACTATACAACAAGAAGACCAACAAAAAGGAGTTACACCAAAGGTAGAATGGCTGCTTTTGGGCAGAAGAGTAAAAAACTTCCTAGAGAAATTTTCA
>JAYRBW010105113.1:0-18994 GCA_036023295.1 Invenusta paracnida
TTATCATCAGTATTAACTTTTTTGAGGAGCTCGTTTCTTGGCTTCCATTTTTGCGACGCTGTCGTTTTTGTTTGGATCTATATCTATGGAAATAACTGATATACAAATTGATTAAAACTAAAGAAATGAAAACAGACAAAATATTGATGAATATTATAAGAGCTTTATACAATTGTTGTATAATGATTACACTATAGTTGTACTATGGTTGTAAGTATTAAAATAATCATCCACCATGATATATGAGCATATTAGCGTGATAATATAAATACAGAAAAAACTACATCTTTCACTGGAAAAGCACATTTCTATACTAGGATATATACTAAAACTCGATCGCTTCGCTCTCTCGTATTAATAGAATATATAGTAGATATATTTCTCGTATTAAAAAGTATTACATTCTAATTTATGGAAATAGTCATTGAGAAGTGTACGAAAAAGTAAAAGCGTAAAGAAAAATAACACTTTTCCTTACACTTTTTGTAAAGAAAATTTGGCTTTTCTACCCTACCTATCCATAGAAAAATCTGTGCTTTTATTCTGTTACATACTGATAGGTAAGACTGCTGTACTGCTTTTATTGATAACAATTCCAGTGATTATTTTGAAAAGATCAATTTTATGCAGAAAATGTATTTGCCGATAAAACGTTAATACCAATCAATAAGGCTGACGAAAAAAAGTCGGTAACATCGTCAAGCCAAGAATAAGAGTTTCAGTAATTAGCTTGAGAGGTGTTAACAGCTCTAGTCATTATATTGTCAGTATCAAAGACGGCTTCTTTGGTAAGTATCTATCTAGTCATCTATTAATGCTAAGGAGAATAGGCCAAAGAATATAGAGCAAGCGGCTTGCTCTATATTCTTTGGAATAGGCCCATTTTTGACCGCTAATAAATCAGACTAGAATGCATTAAAAAGCGTATTTTTGACATCGTAATCGCCTAGCGTTAAGGAAAAAAATGCACCGAATATGAATTTTTGAAAAAGTTTCTAGAAACATTTTTAAATGGGGTCAATTTCGATGAAAAATTGTTTATTCTTTTTATTATTAATTCTTTGTTTATTATTAATATCAACAAAACGACCATGTCACAAAAATGAAAGCCAAGAAACGAGCTCCTCAAAAGCAAAAAGCTAAAATGATATTGATGATATAAAGTACAGCCATTAAAGAAAATCATATAAAAGGATATCAAAATGTATTGTTACAATTTTGCTGTTTAAAAGGCATAAAGATATAGATCAATAAGGAACATATTATGTATATCAAAACTGAAACATTTATAAAAATATGACAACAATATTTTATTTAAATTTTTTATCAGTCCCACATTTATACAGAAGCAATGAAACATACATGAATGCCAAAGTAGTTGTTTTAATAAGCTAACTTTTAGGGAGCTCATTTTTTGAATTTCATTTGTTCGACATATATTGTATTCATTATTTTATCCCATCGATTAGGAAGTTGTTCTCCAAAAGCTCGATACCAATAAAAATATATGCAGTATTATTGGCTTTATTATTTATTATTTTATTAAATCTCTATATATACATTGTTTCTGTATTCTATGGTATATATATGGTTTCTACTGCTTTTATATAACAATTCCAGCGATTAAAGTAAAAAGGCACATTTTGTGAATAAAATTAATTTTCCGATAAACGTCAACATCACTCAAATAAGGCTGGCAAAAATTAAATTGTAAATAATTAAATAATAATAAAAAAAGAAGAAGAAACACATTTTCGACGAAATTGACACATTTTAAAAACGCATCTAGTAAACTTTTTGACTAATTAAACTTAGATGCATTTTGTTCCTCAGCGCTTGACGATTACGCCGATACCAACAATGAGCTTTTCAATACATTCTATAAGCTAGATTTAATAGCGGTAACTCTCAAGTTAATCATTAACGTTCTTGTTCTTAGTTTGACGATGCTACTGCATCGTCTAATTAATATTTAAATTTGTTATTCAAGTTTGTATTATTTCAAACTTTATAATATACTGAATAATATACTTTGAAAATCGTTTCGCATGAAATAAGGGCTTGTCTGTGAAACGAGTAAAGATAATCATAATTGGGATTATTGTACAATAAAACACCATGGTATACTTCTTTAACTCAAAACTACTGGTTATATTTTGGAAAATGTTCAAAATTCGGCTAAGTAAAATAATCCCAACTATAATATGTGAAATGATAGTACCAATTATATTTATTTTTGGAATATTTGCGATTCTTGGCATGATGTTAAAGACTACAAAACTTCCAAATTCTGAAGGTTCTGAAGACAACTATCCATTGGTGCCAACATCGTGTACGCCTCCTATAAAGTTACCCTCAACAAGTATAATAGATTGGATGGTTAGAGTTGTTTGTTTGGGAGTTAAAGAAAGCTATAAAATGTGGCCTACATCTGATACGTGTGCGAGTACACAACAACAAGGAAGACAATCAAAACTGGATAAAATCAGTATAAATTTAAAAAATGAGCAGCTTGGTGAAATTTGTGGCTTACGTGATATGTCTGCGTCTATGGATCCACGAGCACCAAAAACTGGTACAAAAGTGGACGATTTATCGAAAAGTCTAAATGGAACATGTGCTTCAATGAAGACTTCGAAACGATTTAAAAATTTTTACGAAGATCACTTATCAAAGTTTGAGGGAAAAGTTTATTATTATCCTGAAAATACTCATAGTACAAATATTTTGAATAAGATTGGACTTAAAATCAAAAACCTGAAAAAGGTTAACGATCTAACATCTGACTGGCGGGGAAGATTTTCAAAAGTACTTCAAGGGTCATTAAAAACACAGAAGAAAAGACATAGTATCCAAGACACAATCAACTGCGAAGTCCAAGACACTACTACTACCGAGGCTGCTATTATGTCTACACCCTATATTACGTCAACGGAAAAAATTATACTAAACTGTAAGGAATTTAAAAAACGGTTGAAATCCGATAATACAAGGGCACATCCTAATTATGAATATGACGATAAGGCAATAACTTCAATACTTGAATCCTTAAAACAGTTTTCTATACTACTTGATAGTGTAGTCGATTGTATAAATCTATCCGAATTTGTGGCTGTTAAATCCGAAGAGGAAATATTTGAAAAGTCTGTTGATGAGAATAGCATTGGATTTATTTTTAACGGACTTTCCGATACAAATGTAAAAAAAATTGAAATTCGTGCTGTTATCGCAAATAAAGCGGCTAAGATGACAGATATAGATCTTGGTTTACACGATATTTTAATCCAGGCAGCTATTGAAGAATTATCTGGTAAAAAATATATTAACGGCATAGTGTTTCAAGCTTTTCCAACTCCTTGCCAAGCCAGTTTTGATACCAAAGATTCTTTAGATAAAATGTTTAAGACGTTGAGGTCTATAGTAGTCGTCTTTATAATCCTTTGCTGGATAATGGGTCTTCAAATCACCGCATCAGCAATAGTGGATGAAGTAGAGAAACACCTGCCTTATGTGTTATTGATATTATCTGTCAGTAGATTACAAATGTCGTTTGGATGGTTCATGTTTCTTTTCCCATTTTATGTTTTCATTAGCATCGTAGTAACAATCGCAGCAGTTATTTTTAAGGTTTTAATATCTCCTTCTATGTTTCTTGTTTTTGTTATATGTATTATTTACAGTGTTGTCTGCATTATGCAATGTTTCCTTTTAACTTCATTAGTACGGAGTGGAAGAGCGGTGTCAATAGTTGTTGCATTTATATATTTGGGATCAATTGGGATTTTCTTTGTTCTAAGCCATACTACTAATGGTGGCCTTATCTTTCTAGCTTCTCTTTTGCCTCAAGTAGCTTTTTGTATTTTGATAGACATACTAATCACAGCAGATGTATCGTCACCTTTTAGTGAAGTTAGAGTGAAGGGTCTCACTTGGAGTACTTTGAATGATGCCTTCCTTTATGACACAAGTGCATTAATAGTCATAATTGCGATGATTCTTTCATGCATTCTCATGGGTTTAATTTCGGCGTATGTGGATAGAGTTTTTCCAGGTGAACTTGGAGCACCTGAAGTATGGTATTTTCCATTTAGTCCGATATTTTGGGGGCTTCAAAAAAGAAAATGTTTAGAAGATAATAAAAAAAATCCGAATGAATTGGAGAATGCTCAATATTTCGAAGAAGAGCCAAACACTCTTCAAAAATCAGTAACGATAACAAATTTATACAAGAAGTTTGCAAGTAATGGTCCAACAATAGTTAATGGTTTAAATGTTAACTTTTATAGTGACCAAGTAACATCATTTTTAGGTCATAATGGTGCAGGAAAAACTACAACACTCTCAATTATTGCTGGAATTATTCCACCAACTTCCGGAAGAATATCTATTAATGGCTTCGATGTAGAAGATGATTCTGCTATGGCTATAAAACAATTCGGATTATGTCCACAACACAATGTTCTGTTTGATTACCTAACAGTTGAGGAACATGTCTATTTATATAGTAAGTTAAAAGATTTGAATTCTAAAACTATTACAAAAGATATACAAGAAGTTTTAACTTCAATTGGACTATATGATAAACGCCGAAGTAAAGTCACTGCCTTATCTGGTGGAATGAAACGCCGATTATCTGTGGGTTTAGCATTTATAGGTGATCCTAAAGCTGTCATTTTAGACGAACCCACCGCCGGTGTAGACCCACAAGCTCGTCGAGAAATATGGGATGTTATTTTGGCACATAAGCATGGTCGAGCGACAATTCTCACAACCCATCACATGGATGAAGCTGATATTCTAGGCGATCGTATTGCTATACTTTCGGAGGGAAAGTTAATGTGTTGTGGCTCCAGTATATTTCTTAAGAGAATCCTAGGAAAAGGCTACATATTAACTATAGTTTCCAAAGAAGAAATAAATTCTGAAGTTCTTCTTAAATATGTTCAAACTTATTGTAAAGATTCAAAGTTGATTTCACAAAATAAGCGCGAAATGGCATGTGAACTTCCACAAGAAGGTTGCGATAACGGAGACTTTCTAAAACTGTTTGAAAATCTTGAACGAGAAAAAGAAAAATTAAATATTGAAAATTATGGACTTAATAACACATCTCTAGAGACAATATTTCTGTCTCTCATAGCAGATAAAAAAATATTAGAAGAAGATTCAAATCTCAGCTCAGTTCAAAAAAGGGAAATATATGAAAAAAAAATTTATCTAAATGAACCAAAATCAGGTATGTTGCTTCAGTGGATTTTTCAGATATTTGGACTTTTGATTAAAAGATTCACCTTTACATATCGCAGTATAATAACATTTCTTTTGCAGATAATAATACCAATGATTTTACTACTGTTAGGAGTTTTATTGTATCTTAGCATAAAAGATGATACCAGGGCACAAAAAATTGATCAATTAAAGAAAGGATCATTGGAATTGATACCAGCAGCTTTTAAGCGAAACTCTACTTCAGACGAACTGCATGTTTTTTATTCTGCAAATACAGAAGATACTGAGCAAAAGAAATTTGCAGAAATGATTATTACTCCCGAGGGGCTTGGTGGTACACGTTGTATGAATTCGGAAGACGACAAGTACAATTGCAAAAATAATGAGCATCTAAATAGTTGGACCGAATTCTCTCCATCAATAGATGAAAAATTTATATGTAAATCAGATAAAATTCTCTTTAAAAACTTAAGTATTTCTAGGCCTCTTGAGCGAATTAGACTACCCACCAATGATTACTTGTATAAGCATTCAAGTGAAAAGAATATGCAAGAATGGTATTTGGCATCGTCTACAGCACCAGAATTAAAAGATAATCTTTTAGGAGGATTTAGTTTTGGAGCTGAAACTGTTACTGAATTAGACCTGATAAAGGGTCCGAGACAGGTTAATAAGGATGACAAATTTTGGACAGACCTGGAAACATTTTTGAAAAACAGTGGACAAGTTTCTTCGACAGTAACAAAGTTGTGGTATAAGACAAATATTGATAGTACTACGCATGAAAACGTGTTTCCATTCTTTGAAATAATGAGCTATCATTCAATATTAACTAATATGATTTATAGAATTAATAAAGGCTCTGATGCAGGAAGTAATACGGGAATAGCATTGCGTATAAGCAATTTGAATCCTTCTAATTCAGGGGATGGCGGGATGGTCTTCAAAGGAATAATTTCAATTTTGTTTATGGCCTTTTTATTGAGCCTATGTGCCATATTAATATATCTCGTCGAAGAGAGTCATTCAAGTGCCAAATATCTTCAAATAATATCTGGACTACAACCGGCAACCTACTGGTTAGCAAATTATATTTGGGATTTCTCTGTTACTTTCTTTCTATCGATGTTCTTCTTCATACTTGTTTTCATTGTAGGAGTTAAAGAATATACCCTATCTGACTCACCTTCTACATTATTTTTGTTACTGTTTTTGTTCTGTATTGCTGCAGTCCTGTTCATCTATGCCATCAGTGGTCTATTTAAATCACCAACTACAGCCGTGATGGTAACATTCATACTAATATTATTGACTTCACTCTTGCTTTATATGTTATACAGTTTTGTAAGTATGATGTCATTTTCTTTGGACGAATATGAGAAGCAAAAAAAAGATACCGCTGAACAAAAAGACGCTCCTCCTAAAAATGAAATCTTTGAAACATTGATAGGAATACGAAATTTTTGGAAATTTTGCGACTCCAGACTAGAATTTTTTAATCCATTCAATAGTCTATTGATGGGTTTAAATTCATTTGTGGACACATATACTAAAAATAAAGAGCTTGAAAAGAAAGACAGGAAAGCTGTATTTCCTGCTTGCAAAGAATATATATTGCGTTTATTATTCAGCATTATATTTTACATAATTATCCTAATATTAGTCGAGTATGTTCCAATTAAGAGATATGTTTCCTTTTTCTTTACTGCAAAACCACGGCCATCATTCTCAAAAAACGAAGATGAGGATATTATTCGTGAAAGAGAGAGAGTATCAAAGGATTCAGAAGAAAAAGATGCAGTGCGAGTTGTAAATCTTACTAAAAATTATACTTCATGTAGCAAAAGTAACTTGGCTGTGGCACACATGTGTCTAGGGATACAAAGAGGCGAATGTTTTGGCCTTCTCGGTGTAAATGGGGCTGGGAAAACGACCAGCTTTAAAATGATGACTGGAGAATACTATTCCACACTGGGCAGTGTTTACATTCAAGACATTAATATAAATAAGAGTAAATGGTCAGCGCTAAAGAAAATTGGATATTGCCCTCAGTTTAATGGCTTTATGGGGATATTTACATCAAGAGAAATTCTTCGATTACACGCTAGAATAAAAGGGATCAACAGAAATATAATAGAGAAAGTGATAGCTGGTTATATGGAAAATGTCACCCTTCTTCCGCATGCTGATAAAAGGGCATCTACTCTCTCTGGTGGCAATAAACGCAAATTATCTACCTGTATTGCTCTCCTGGGTGATACCGAGGTACTATTTCTTGACGAACCAACAGCAGGTATGGATACTGCAGCACGACGTCAACTTTGGGATAGTATACTTTTTTCTGTAGCACGAGGTAATACTGTTGTTTTGACCTCTCACAGCTTGGAGGAATGTGAAGCGCTTTGTCAGCGTGCCTGCATAATGGTTGCTGGAACTCTCCGATGCATTGGTCCAATACAATATTTGAAAGCCAAATATGGAACCGGTTACGTAATTACATTAAGAGGAAAAGATGATCCAGATATATTGGCTAAATTACTCGAATATATGACTAATATGAAGGAATTTGTAATTGTTGAAGAACACGGACATTATTTGCAATATAACGTTAGTTTTTCTGTTCCCCTTTCTGTCATATTTAAACATTTACAGAAAGCAAAAATGGAGCTTCAATATCTCGACGATTATTCTATTAATCAATCTTCACTAGATGACGTATTCATTGAATTTGCCAAAGCCGACAAGAAAAATGTTTAAAAAAATTTATTATTTCATTATTGTACAGTGAACATTTGGTTTCTTCCGGCACAATTATATTTTGCCTAATTGTCTGGAAAATTGTTTACTTTTGAAACAAAAATATTTAAAACATTGTTATGTAAAAAACCATACGCGTATTATTTTTATTACACCACAAGACCTGAATACCGTAGGGTAATGCTGGGGTTATGAAATATTTTGAATTATATAATAATTTACAGATGTTTTATATAAATAACAAGAAGTAATATAAGCATCAAGTATAGTGCCTCAAATTAAAATCTAAACGAAAAAGATTGTGTGAGAAAATTAGTGCAAAACTTACACAGCAAAATATAGGGTATTAAAAAAACATATTTTTCCAAAACATTTATTTACATAGTTCAATAATAACAAATTAAAGACAATTAACATGTCATATAAATTCATATTCAGATATAGTCAAATAGTCAGATATAATTGCCTTCCAAATCAATGACCTTCTCACAGTGTATTTTTAGCTTTTCAAATTGCCCTTCCATAATTTGAGCAATTGTTAATTGGCAGATTCTTATTCAGGAAGTTTTGTACCTCTTTAACAGTATTGATGTAAATATTCTATGTTCTATTTCCAGTTTAGGAAATACCATTCTATCGCAGAGATTGAAATCAGGACTGTAAGGGTCCAGTTTCAATAATGTACAATGTTGTCCTATAAGCAAATTCCTTGTCTCATTAGAAGTATGCGTTCCGGCATTATCGTGACAAAGTACTGCATTTTCCCAATGCACCACTCTTCTTGCAATTTGTAGATCATAGCTATTAAATGCCTTCATCAAGTATGAGAAAAAAGATATTTAGACTTCTGAATCAACTGTATTACCAGGATTTAAAACCTTTGAGTAGCCCAATTCCATTAAAATTAGTGCCAACCAGAGCAAGACACTTCTTTTCAGTTACTAATTGTTTGCCCAAATGGTGTCTTTTTGCAACCCCATCTCTATCCGGTTCAATCCAATTTGTCCGTATTGGAAGGAGATCCAATAAGACGCGCATAGAAACACTTTTTGTCTGTAACAACAAGATTTCTTCATATATTTCTCGCACTGGAGGCTCTTAATATCTCTCTTGCACATCTAACTCGTTCAGCCTTGTTGACCGGGGTTAATATATGTCGCACAAACCGATCACTAACACATTTAAAATCCAAGTTTTCTGTTAGATTGTGATACATCATACAGTAACTTGTGTCATGACGTTCTGCGAGAGCTACGTAGATGAGACGAGGGACGTCCTCTCTTAAATACTTTCTTACTATTTCAACAAGATTGGCTCTTTTACCACTTACTGGGCGACCACTTCCCATTTCTCTATCAAAAGTAACTATTTGTCCGGACGCTGTTTTTGGCCCTATATATAAAGTAAAATAGAATATAAAGCGGAAAATTAAATATATAAAGTTTAAAAACTAGACATATAAAGTAATTACTTCATACTACTACATATATTGTAAATTATTAGCAGTGTGGGGAAAGCTTGACTCTTTCGACCTTGTTGGGTCTTTTCAGCAGCCCATGCCCCTCTTAACCGCTCAAAGCTGTCTCGCCCTTCTCGAAATTGCTTGCATACGGCTCGAATTTGTGACACTGACAAGCACTCATTAGGCCACGCTGTATTAATGAAATCATAAATTTCCGACGCATTCATATCGTTTCTGCGGGTACTTTCTATAAAAAAATATACTTTTTCTTTAGTACACTCCATAAATAACAAATGTTGCAAACTTCGAAGTAAAAGGAAAATATAGCAAACTATTGCTATACATCGATTTTTTATATTTGAAATTTAACAGACATAATCATACTTTTCTATGGCTAAATAAAAATGCAACCAAATTTCCAAACATAGACAAATAATTATTTGTTATAAAGTTAATATATGCTGCCGCAGGGTTTTAGCGGTATGACCTATATATATAAATATAGACCAAATGATACAAAATAAATGAAAGCTATGTTATCATGCTAACTTCAAAAGATATTTAATTTTATCGAACTGATCATCTTTTATAAATTTCCCACTGTCGATATTTATAATCCTCTGATATTATTCGTAAACGCAAAACAAAGAAGCCAGTTTCAGGTTTTATCGATCCTGTATGCAGTTTAATACAGCTATTATAATATATGTATATTAGGGTAGCCGAAAGCGGTCTTAATTCCATAATTTAATATTTGATAGAAGTGAAACAGTTTATGCTATTTAGCAGTTTAAGATGTGGTACAATAATATAGTCTGCATGACAAAATGAATTAAATAAATTGAACTAAACTAAACTAATTTCAATTTAGTATATAATTTTTACATTTAGATTGATAACGATTGGTTCATTATAATCATACAAATATTTATTTCTACCTTTGAAATACATATTTATATTAAAAAAATGGAATTATTTATTCGTTAACTCATGCTACAGTGCAGCTTCGGTCTAAAAACAATCAACGCTTATTTCAACCAAAATACTCCCTACGCGCACATGAGTTTTCTTTGAGAATCGCTGCTCCTCCATTGTGGAATAACCTTCTGAAAAAAGTTGAATCTCTATATTATACTATATAATTCTAAATCGGCCATATATGCGTATGAATATACTACAAGTGTATAATTAACAAATTAGGTATATATCATAGAGTAATTATGGTATATATGGTATGGTATATATGATAATACTGGTTTTCAGCACATCTATGCATAAATGCATTAAACTAAACTATTTAGAATTGTCAAAAAAATTCCTTAAAATTCAATATGAAAGTACTCACGAATACATGCAAAAGTATTTCCTATTGTCATTCCAATTAATATCATAATTAAGCTGAGTAGATGACCAGCCTTCATTTTAAAGTTGAAAGGACCAACTAACAAATAAATCAATTACACATAATTATATCTTAAGTACATATTACACATAATATATTACATTGTATATCTAACAATTATCAAATTATATCATATAGAAAATCGTTATTTACAATAATTTTTTACATATATGGGTAACACAAACAGAACTATATTTTTATATTTAAAAAATGAATATCGATATTTAAACAATTTGAACCTATCATAAGCATAGATATAATAACTATAATTAAAATATAATTGGCTATATTTGAATTTAAAACAGTTATGCAAAATTTGATATTTCAGAAAAAAACATTTTAAAACATTTTTTTTTCAAAAACTTTACAATAGCAAAATAATAGTATCGAACAATTATCGAGATAGATCTATGGATGCAACAACCATAGAGTAATTATATATGGATGCAACGTTGACAATCAATGCTCTCTGGCTGACACAATTCTATGAGTTTATTGATTTTTATTAATATTAAATTAATTACATACATATCATAGAAATTATTCAATATATACAGTAAATAAATTATTTTATATATCTATATATAAAGTAAACAAATATCTATGATACGAACATTATAGTATTTATGTATATTAGATGATGTGGTAGCATCTTAATGCCAAAAACAAGATCGTCAGCAATTTACTTTAGATAATATGCTAGCAGCTCTTGTAAGTCATGAAGACTAAGGATAATTAATAGGCACATCTTTGACCACTAATAAATCAGGCTAGAATGCATTGAAAAGCTCATTTTAGGTATCAACGTAATTGACAAGTTCTAAGGAACATTTAATGCACCTACATTGAACTTTTAAAATTGAGTGTCAATATACCTTTTTAAAAGGGGTCAATTTTGACGAAAAAGTGTTTCTTCGTATTGTTATTATTTTTATTATACGAACAAAACCGACAGCGTCACAACAAAGAAAGTTAAGAAACAAGCTGCTCAAAAGCAAAAAGTTAAAATTATATTGATGATATGTAAAATTGCAGTCATTGAAGATACTGATTAAAAAGGTTGCCAAGATTTAATTGTTACAATGCTTGCTGTTAGAAATGCATAAACATATAAATTACGGTGCAACATATTATGTATATTTATAAATTGAAAAATTCATAAATATAATCGAACCAAAAAATGAAAAATAAATTCATAGCAATAGAACATTTTTACAGAAGCAATAAAGCTCGCATGAATACACAATTAGTTTTTACATAAAAAGCTAATAAATAGAAAATAGTAAAAATAATACTATTAATACTATTACCATAATTTTCTTTGATTTTTTATTCAGATTTATATGAATTTTCAGTACAGATATATGCTACTCTAGTATGATCTAATGATTATGCATTTTTAACAACAATCAATGTAACAATTAAATTGTGGTGCTATTCTATATCAATTTTTTCAATTTATGACTGTACTGCATATCATCAATATCATTTTATCTTTTTAATATCTTGAGGAGCTCGATTTTATATAATTATTAAATGATTAATATAATAAAAATATTACTAAATTTAAAAAAATTATGTTTTCAACATAAATATTAAATTTTAAATTATGTAAAAAACTGTGAAATAATGCAAAAAAAACCAGAAACATAATATAAGGCATCGCTAATGTGATTAATTTACAAAAGAACTGTTATTTTTCTTAATAATATAATTGCATACATTATGAATATGTTGTATATGTAAATCTAAACTAAAAAATCATAAAATTTAGAGAACAAGAACAAAAATATATAGTACAAAAATGTACAGACAAGTCGAGTAAGTTAGACTGTTGTAAGTAAGACAGTTCAGAGACAGTAAGTGAGACAGAAAGACAGAAGGTATATTAGTGAGATAAGTAAGACTGTTGTTAGTAAGTTGTACTTTTATTAATAAAAATTCTGAGAATGCTAAAAAAAAATCAATGTTATGAAGAAAATGTTTTTCTGATAAAAATGTCAATATTAAATATATAAAGGCTGACAAACACAAAAAATAATACGAAATATTTTTTCAGCGAAATTGACACCTTTATAAAAAAGTATCTAAGAACCTTTTCAAAGGGCCATCTTAGGTAGATTGTGTTCCTTAGAGCTTAGCAATTACGTTGATACCAAAATGAGCTTTTTAATGAATTTTCGTCCGATTTAATAAAGGTAAAAATAGGCCTATTCTCCTTAGCATTAATGACTAAAGCTGCTAGCATCTGTGAAGCTAATAGCTGAAGCTCTTATTCTTGGATTGGCCTATTCTCCTTAGCATTAATGACTAAAGCTGCTAGCATCTCTCAAGCTAATTGCTGACGCTCTTGTTTTTGTCTTGGCCTATTCTTCTTAGCATTACTGACTAAAGCTGCTAGCATCAGTGAAGCTAATTGCTGACGCTCTTGTTATTTGCTTTGTCCTATTCTCCTTAGCATTAATGACTAAAGCTGCTAGCATCTGTGAAGCTAATTGCTGACGCTCTTGTTCTTGGCTTGGCCTATTCTCCTTAGCATTAACGACTAAAGCTGCTAGCATCTGTGAAGCTAATTGCTGACACTCTTGTTCTTGGCTTGACGATGCTACTACATGGGCTAATAACTCCTACAATTAAGAAATTGATTAATTCTCACTTATAGAAATTAATCACATTTGCAAGCGATGCCTAAAACACAGTTTTCTATTCACTTTCTGCGCTATTATTTTTTATGCTGTAAATGGTAAGTAAGTTGCTCTTTTATCAATAAAAATACTCCGATTTTTTTCTAAAAAGATAAACTTTGTGAAAAATATGTATTTTCCGATAAAACATATTTATTAATTAACAAGGCTGCAACTAATAATATTAATAATACGAAGAAACACTTATCATTTAAATTGACACTTTTCAAAAAGGTATACCCCTCTAGAGGCACTTAGATATCCACTTAGAGGCATTTTTTACCTAGGACTTGAACATTACGCTGATATGAAAATTGAAGTTTTAATGCACTCTAACCCAATTTATTCGCAGTCCAAAATAAACTTATTTTCTTTACTATTGAGTAGAGCTGCTAGCATCACTCATAATAATCGTTGACGCTCTTGTTCATGGTTTGACGATGCGGAGTTCAATAATCCTGAATACTTGATGTGGAAGAATCTGCGTAATTAATTGCATCGCATACACAAATCGAAGTATTGAAACTAGAAATATATAAGCAGTAGTACCTACTCATACCCTTTTTACAATTAAACATTAGTTGCAATATAACTATAGGTACTTGAGTATAATAAACGTATTATATATAGGCTAGAAGGTATCTTCCACCTATACTTGGGTTATAGCATATTATTTTGGTGACTAATAATATCTTCACTCTATATATATATATATATGCATCACTCTTGCCATATTGATTATTTTAACTAAATAATTCCAGCTGACAAGTGTAAACCGAACAACATCAACTATTACAATAGGTAATAAATACAGAGTTGTATATATTTAACGTATTGCATACAGTGTAAAAACACACTAATATATACAGAGAATACAATTTATAACGACTTACTTACCAGTATTTAAATCAAAATTATCATTAACACACAATATTGTATTGTATAAAACTTTCAAAAATGTCTGAAAATGACACAAAGTGTTATGAAAAATGTGAAAACATTTCAACAGAAACCATCAACACTACAAGTGAAAGATATTGTGAAATTTGTGGATCACAGGAAAATTTAAGACGGTGCAAGCGTTGCAAACAAACAGCATATTGCAGTCGTCAACATCAAGTTGACGATTGGCTCAAACATCGTAGGACCTGCAAGGAAATGCTTGCTGGAAGTGCTGTTGTGTCCACACCATCGGTATCAGCATTTGTAAATGTTGGAGCTACAAGTCTCCCAACTACACCATCTGGAGATTTGAGTGTCCATGACAACTTCGACACGCGACCACTCTGCACCGTCGAGGCCGATATTTGTGAGGATATTACAGACTACAAGACACAGCCGAGAATTGTGGAGGACATTTGGCAGAATCTTGAACGGAAGGGTTTCTGTCTTCTGGATAGTATATTCTCGGAAGAAATTGCTAATGGTATACTTGAGGATTTTTGTAGACTTGAGGAGAATGTCTCGTTCCAAACAGGGGAGCTTGCAGGCGGTATGACAAGCGATGGGGCTATCGATAAAAATATCACGTTGGAGAACATCCGAGGAGACTTGATGGCGTGGATAGCTGATCCAAAGATCGAGCAGTATAAATGTGAGGGTATCGCTCAATTAATAATTGTACTCGACACACTGATGATATATTTTCAAAAACATGATAAAAGTCGTATTATATCTGGAAGAACGAATGTGAGTCAATTTATTATTTATTTGTATATGTGCTCTACTCTTTCTGTGATATACATATTTTAAAAATTTCGTTTTAATAAAAATCAGTAAAAAACAATTGAAGAAAAATTTAAACTAACTACTGAGAAAAGATTTGCTCTTAATAAAAGCATATATAACATAAAGCATAACATTTATCATACAACATATTTTGTTTTTAATGTGTAACTATGACTATATGCATATTATATAGGTAGATATATATATTATATAATAATATGTAAATATCGTATACATATATACAGTTAGGGGCTTGGTCTAGGAAAGACAGCAGATATATTTTATAGAATAACATGGCAACATGATATATATTTACTCTAGTACCTACATGTATGTACATTGTATGTAATATAATACATTAAAAAATAATACAATATATTGTTTGCGCTTCATTGATGTAGAGAATAAAAATCTTATTAAATGATTCATAGTTTGCATAGATTTTCCTGCCATTGAGCACACAATTCAAGATTGAAAATGTTCATTTTTACCTTGTACAGATAGCTTCATCTGTTGGAAGGTAATAAACAAATGACTCAATTGTTACATCTGTATTTATAGATATCACTTCTAGATTATGTTGTGTGACATAAATTCGATTAATGTCGAATTTAGAAGATATATAAATTATATACAAACTCATTCATTATAAATATACCCACATTTCTAAGTAAATACAAATTTATCAGAATTAGTTAATAATATAATTTAAAATATTGAATATTACCCATTTTGTGAATAGACAAATTGAGGATTTGATGCGGCAGCATCGTCAAGCCAAAAACAAATAGTCAGCATTAATTATCTTGAGAGATTGTAACAGCTATAGTCATTAATGCTAGGAGAATAGGCCTATCTTTAACTGCTAATAAATCAGGCTAGGTGGCATTAAAAATCTAATTTTTAGTATCAGCGTAATCGCCAATCACTAAGGAACAAAATGCAATTAAAATGAACTTTTAAAAGGGTTGATAGATACTTTTTAAAATGGGTCAGTTTCTATAAAAATTGTTTCTTCTCATTATTATTATCTAAACAAAAACGACTGTGTAGCAAAATGAAAGCCAAGAAGCGAGCTTCCCAAAAGAAAAACATGGAAATTATAATGATGATACATAGTACAGCCATCGAAGAAATTAATATAAACATGGTATCAAGATTTAATTGTTACAATACTTGCTGTTTAAAATGTATAAACAATACCCAATATAGAACATGGGTAAATATTTAAACTGTCAAGTTTATAAATAATTTACAACAAAAATTATGAAAAAATTCATACGTGTAAAGTTTGCATTAATGATGCATTATTTATCATAGTATTATTATTAATTGTGTATTTTTTAAATAGATATATATATATAATTATTAAAACACTGTACTAATAATATTATTAGTAAAGCACGTATAATGTTCGAAATGAATGGGTAAATAATCGAGAGAAAAACGACTTTATATAATACCCTCTCTTTCCATGACACAGTTAATGGCGGCTCGCTATCCAGGCAATGGAACGGGCTATAAACGGCACTGTGACAACCCCAACAAAGATGGCCGCTTCCTAACCTGCATTTACTATATCAACAAAGACTGGACAGAACAGGTAGCCGGTGAGGAGAATTATTACTAGGGGTACCAAGCGATATATATTCAACCATAAATATCCGAAGTAGAAGCTAGTTAATGGCATAATAATTGCGTACTATTACTGGAATAAAAATAGTGTGGTATTTTGGAGGGCCTTCAGCTTGAATTTCCTTTTACTGACAATCAATTCCTTCATCAGCAACGTTGTGCTCGAGTATTAGCTATACTACGCAACATTCCACAATGATTCTGACTTTTCTATAATTACTTTTAGAATATACTTGCAAGCATGACGCTCTCAATCGCGTTTTATTTTTATAGATTTTTATATTAAACCTTTCCCAAAATTTTATTTTATGTTTAGTTTAGTTTATATTAAAATAAGGAAATAGATTTTGTGATGATATATGTAACTTTTCATACAAATTAATTAAGTAATTAATGCAAAAAATAGAGAATAATTTTAACGATTAAATACATTATTCTAGTACTGCCTAGTAATAATAAAATATATTGATAATGTGTATGATATTGAAAACATATGACGACAAAAAGATTTGCAGGTATAACAACGAAAGATACGCTACATATATACACCATTTATATTTGTGGGGGTTTGAACTAATATTTACATTATTATTATTAATGTAAGTTACACATATTACATGTATTTCCTAAATCTACGACATATATGTGAAATTCCACGTTTTTCAACATTAGGATTTTTATAATAATTATGTTGGACACATGTTTTACTGCCGTTAACAGTAATTTTCCTATCAGATTAATATTTCTGGAGTTTTATAGTAATCTTAAATATATTACCCAACTATTCGCTGGATTTATATAGATTATTCTGAATAAAATCTTGAGTATTTATTCTTCTGGTTTTTTTTATTTATCAATCAAAATATTCAATAATATTTGAAAAAAAATATTGCAATATTTGATAAATAATTTTTTTTGCTAAATAAAAATATTGGTAAATACTTTTTCTCTGCTATAAATAAAGGAAAACATTACTGTCTATATCATAGATAAACTGACATAGAATCAATTCGTAGATTCTGATAGTTTATTTACTCTCAAAGACTGTATTATATACTTATTATACATAATTAGTAAATAAATAAAAGGAATAAAATGTACAATAGAGAAACTTTTGAAAAAATGTCTAGATACTTTTTTAACTGGAGTTAATTTTGACGAAAAAGTTTCTTCTTTTTTATTATTTTCGTCAGTCTTATTGATTTAACAAAAAAATACATTTTCTACATTACATTGATTTTTCAGAATATATCATGATTTATATCAGTAATGCTTAGCTAATAGCGGGAATTATTAACCAATAACTCAGATTATGTAACTATTTCCAGGAGTTATTAGACAAAAAATACTTTAAGAGATGTATCCGGAACTTTTCTGAGATTTATTTTGAAAGTCATTAACATTATTCACAAATCATATAAACATAGATACATACATGGAATAATGACGAGCTAACATACAAAATAGTCTATGAATTTCAATTAGATATTCTTAGGTATATTGTCTAAAATTGTGACATTACACCACCTTCTTTGAAAGTTGAAATTGCAAGTCATCCTTCACGTCTAATGTTATCTACGTGACAAAATTCAGTCTTACCTAACAATATGTAACACAACAAATGCGTCATCTGAAAATAAAGCATCACGTTTGATATAAAATCATATGTGATTAAACCAAAGTGTAACTATTTCGAAGCAAAACAGACAATTTCGATACAGAAAGATATTTGTAGGTTCTTATTTTGATAAATATGTTTTATTTCTATATTCAAGAATTTAAACTGAAATGTACAAAATTGCGTATAACTTAATATGCTATTTAGAAAAATTTAATTCTTTTGAAATTAATAAAATTAATGATAAAATATGCAAGATAATTTTTTGAAATATTTCAGAATTTTATAAATAAATAAATAATTATTTTATGTATTTTTTGTATGCATGAAATTATATCAAACCTAGAAACCCGAACACAGTGGTTGGTGTATTGGTATATATATGTCCCAATCGTATTTACGCCAAGAGTGCGGTTTGAGCAATACCAATAAATTCTTTTTTCATATTTTTTGCAAGGAGGTAATATTAAATAAATATT
>JAYRBW010105124.1:0-18993 GCA_036023295.1 Invenusta paracnida
TTGATGACGAACAGCATCAACAATCTTGCTTCTTTCCATCAATTGCCAAGCAGTAACAACGCCTGTGTGTAATTCTGGTCTTGTTTTGGATTTTTGTGGTTGGACGGAGTCATCTAAGTATTTAAATATACTCTTATCCAGAGGAGTAACGTCTGGATTTTGTGAAGGTTGCAGAAGAAGTTGCACTGTCGGGTAATTGGCCATTATTTGAGCAATTGAAGCTTCTAGGTTGATTACAATGTGAGAAAGGCAGTATGTGATTCTACCCTAGGATGTAACTCACACCATTATAAACGCTTTGCTATGTTTGCAGCAGACAGCGGTGGTCTACGAGCATGTCCCTGGGCCTTGAATTTCATGACTTTCCGCATTGTATTTGCGGTTGCGTGGGAAACACCAAGACGATTACCGGACCTTAAGATGTCTAGAATTTATTACACGTTTGCCACGAATACATTGAACTATAATGTGTTTTGCAGAGCTTCTTCTTTGACTAAACTTGGCCTGCCCGACCTTGGCCTGTTATTGATAGTACTTTGATCTGTTGCTTTTTTATAAAGAATTGCAGGCATATTTCGACTAACTCGAAAACGTGTGCAGAGTTCTTCAATGGTTTCTTCAGCGACACCTTCCTTTATTTGACCATATCGTAAAATAATTGCTAATTTATCACGTTCAGAGAGTTGTCCACCATCTACACGCTGCATTTCTGAAATACTGGTAGAATAGTTGACAAATCCAAACTCTGAAAAATAGAATTTGATGCTGTTCATCATCAAACTATAATACGTCGTCAAATCATGATGGACACAGACTTTTTTACAGACTGTATTTAATATCTGTGTATGATTTTTCGTCTTGGTTATTTATCCAGGTATACTATATTTATGATTAGAGCCGAACCATAAAAATGGAGCTAGTCTTTAAAAAGAAATTTCCTTAAAGCGTGACACCACCGTAAATTTGTACAAGGAGTTAAATACCATAAAACATTTTAAAGTTTAGTAAGGTATTTTAACTTGCAATTTGATCTAATTTAATAATATAATATAATCTTACTCATTTAAGCAGCTATAGAAATATGGCTTTTACTCACTGAATCGTCAGGAAGATTTATTTTATAAACTTAATTAAGTCTCATTTAAATTTGATTACATTTTGGTAAATTTTGGCTTTAAATATTTTATTGTATCTCGCATATATAAGGTTATGTAGCATTGTTAATTAGATGTAGAAATTAATAAACCTGCATTGATTTTGTGTGTATCTCATGTTACAATGTGCACACGTGTGTTGCCAGGTATTCTACAGACAAACCCGTAAAATACAACATTACAATTTGTAACCTTTAATAACCCCCCGTTTTCGAATTTGTTAAATCGTTTGGAGATATTGTCTATCATTCTGGAATTTGGTAATTTCCCTTCTAACTGTTAGTGATTGATTTCATTAATATTATTATGAGCTAATTTATAAATAGATCAGGATATTGAAATGTATATATCATCATTTTTTCTGCACATTAATAAAACATTTAAATTGTGAAGATCAATAGTTGTGTATATATTAAAATGTACATTTATTATAATTTTATTGCAGACGAGACTACAAAGAGCGGCTAGATTTATAAATAATATTACTATAGTACAATTCAAAGTACCAGTCTGTAATAAAAAAATTACATTATAAAGATTATTTACTGTGAAATTCGAAATTATTGCACAAATCAACATAATCGTGTAGCCATTATATATGTATACATACTTATACCTCTGTTGTTTGACACGACACTTGCTTGCTTCACAGACGCGTGGTGCTCGGTTTGAATGCGAGTCCCGGACTGCACAAGATGGGAGCGATCCGGTGGCAGTTGGCACTCTGCACTCTCTTCGTCTTCATCATCCTCTACTTCTCACTTTGGAAAGGTGTCAAGTCCTCCGGAAAGGTAGACCCCACATATTCACTTCCCATAGTTTATATCTCAACAAAAGGCCTTCGAATACAGTTAGCTGCCCTATGAGAATCAAAAAAGAAATGAAATTTCTGAATGATAATTTCTCCACTTAAAGTTATACCACATGTTTAAATTATAATATTTTGTTTTACAAAACAAAATATACTGAAAAGGAATATACTGTGAATACTTTAAAACTGTATGATATAGTATACGAGTATATGTATATTTTGGAATGATACATTTTGAGTACCTATTTGAAAAAAATTCGCATTATTTATATATTTGTCTCTCATTTTACTTGGATATGTATACGATGATATTTTTTTATCCACCGTTTGACAACTATTTTGAATTCAGAAGTAATATTTATTTTACCTCATTACACAATTAAAATTATATCATAAGAGCTAACTTTTGTGTTTATATCTGTATAACAATTTATGAGATTTATGTTCCAAAAACAGTTTTTACGCGGAAATTGTCTTTACCTCCCTTTCTGCAATTACATTCTAAAGCTTTTGTTGACCAAAATTGAACCTATGTACATTGTCAGATATATACTTTATATGTAGAAAGATGTATTCTAAAGTTTATGATTACAACTGCTGCATTACACAGAAGAAAAAATTGCCTAGTTTCGATTTCATAATGAAGACAATAATCGAATATTTATTTTACAAAGAACTCTTAATACAACTTATGAGAAATAAATTTATTCAAAATGCTATAAATGTTTTGCCAAAATGAACAATGCATATAATCAGACAAATACTGTATGAGTATGCACGAGTGTATACTTATATCAATTAACAAGAAAACAAATAACATAAGAGGAGGTAAATACTATCAGATCAATTAAGGATAGCCAGAGTTCAATATATTACAAGTAATGCACAAGGGTTGAAATTTTGATAACAATCGATTCATTTATGGGTAAATATAATTTACATTCAAGTTATCCGCAATGGAAAAATCGTTGCGACAACAGTTACACAATAATCTATGAAAGAAAAAGTCGTAAATCAACTGAAATACATACGTCTCTTGTTTAATACGACTTTATAGGAGCTGTTTATTTTACATATGCGGTACCCTTTGTTTTCTGAATAGTTAAATATGTATCTAAATCACCTAAGAGCAATAACTTTTAATATTATGCATAATTGTAGAAAATATAAGTACAAAAGCATCGTTCCGTACATGTATCGGAAGTTTTGGAAAACTTCACCGTTGACTGCATTAAATCACCCCCTCAACTTTATAAACAGCATGCATAACTTTACAACGTAATCAGATAAATAAAATAGCAGACAAGACGCACAGAAAAGCTGCAAACTATCAACACAGACAATGTGAATATGAGTTGCATACATAAATCTAAATATTTTAAAATATATGTTTTTCTGTTATTTTCTGTAATAGTAAATTTTGCACACTAATGTATAAGTTTAGAATTGAAATTGAATTGCTTCAATTAAGCCATAAAATATTATTTTCATTAAAAATAATTATTAAAAAAAATGAAACAATTAAAATACAGTATTATAGTTTAAGCTCATTAGAAATTATAAAGAGAGTTATAGGTGATAATTTGCAGGAACATGAACTTGCAGTACGCCACAAACTAAAATTAGGATATCATTTACAAATACATACCTTATGCTTCATCGCCTTACATCCAAAACAGATATTGCGTCAAATATCTAAATATTTCATATACAGTATGTACTATAGTTATATTGTTCTTACTACAGACACAAAAGTGTTGCAAATAGTCTCAAAGCTTTACTGATCTAAAACTAACAAATTGCATGTTATCTTCAATCGTGTGGTCTATTCAGGTGGTCTACGTCACTGCAGTGATGCCCTACGTAATTCTTTTAATTCTCCTAATAAACGGTCTGCTCCAAGAAGGTTCAACTGAGGGGATCCGCTTCTTTATCACACCTCAGTTTGAGAAACTGAAAGAATCAAGTGTAAGTATAGGTTTACCGTACTAACGCTCCATAACCCTTATAAAAAATGTGCAAATGATATGTAAATTCTGTTTCATGATGTTATAATACATTGATCAAATTTTTTTCGTTAATTTTATTAAATGTCAAAATAAATTAAAGGGTTATCTAGGATCGAAGTAAATGTAAAATTCATAATTTGGAATATTTTATACTTTTATCGTAAAACAAACTAGTATTATTGCACAACTGATATTGTCAACATTTAAAAATCTATATGTTTGCTAAATAATATGATAGTACATAGAAAGTGTTCTTAATTGTCATAAATACGACCTGAAAATGATAAATATTCTTCGTTTCAATCCTCAGGTTTGGATCGATGCAGCAATTCAGGTATTCTATTCGACGGGAGCAGGATTCGGAGTTCACGTCGCTTACGCCAGCTACAATAAGCTCCATCATAACTGTTACAGGTGAGATCACAAGGCCTTCTCAATAATACAAACTGAGGTCTGTTTCATAGAATACAATGTAATATTTTGCTATTTTACGATTATATGGAAATATAAAAATAATTGTGCTCAAAATTTTAGATCATCGACCATATTCTGTGCTCGTATGGTGCATATATGTAAAATGGATTAAAAAACGTATGTCTACAACATTTGAAACTATCCTTGAAATGAAATATAAACCAACCTTAGTAAATACATTATAAAAATTAAATGATATTTATATTGAGTTATATGATATTTATTAAAATCTGAAATCAATTTGATTGAATAAAATAAGCGATCTATATATTTTACCTATAACAAATTATAACAGCTTAAATATCAAATACTTTATTTATATATTTATTTTAAAATGCTTCTATATACTTGTTACATTTTATATCATTTTAGGCACATTTTCTTAGTGATGAGTAGGTATGTATGAATCTATGCGTAGTGTTTTTTATATAACTTAAAAAGAAATAATAAGTTCCAGTTGTAAACTTTTCTGTCACAAAGATAGAGTTAATAGAATTAAAAGAGCTCGCAGCTAGATATGTTTCAGAAGTTGAGTTTGGAAAAATTTATAACCGTTTCTACTCTAATTAGACTAATTCAGAAATCATTTAACTTCGAATAAATTTTATTGATGACAAAAAATAGTGAGTTAATTAACCAAGCAGTGATTTCCTTAATTTTTCCTTTTTTTTAAGACACTCGATATTATAATTTACACTATTAGATATCATCTATAAAGGCATATACGCCATTATAAACGCTAGAAAGCGAACTCGATAAATAAAACGGTTGAGCTGCACTACTCGCTAAAAATTACAAATAAATGCATAACAATTATATTTTTCCTTCACTAGTGCATATTTTATATAAAGTAATAATAATAATCAGGTAGAGATAGTCGATATTTAATGAAACGAATTTTAATGAGAAAGAGAAAAACCAAAACATATTAGTACATAATATTTTAATAAAAATTCGACATGTCTTGGTTTTTCTCTTTCTCATTAAAATTAATAATAATAAATTAATCAATTTTATATGACAATTGGCATCATACAATCACAAAATTAGACTTGAAGTTTATCAAATTAGGAACCATCCCAGTATCCTTAACTGAAAACTGATAAGTTCGAATATGTGTAATATGTGTAATATGTGTAATAGTTCGTGGTAGAAAGCAGAAACCAATTGTAAGACATGGTCGGTTATTCACTCGTAATGGCAGCTATGCTTAGTACCTAATAGTTGGTCAACCGCAGCAACGAACATTTTCCCTGTTTTAATATGTTCTTATGGATAGGTATTCGTATTAGTAGAAAGAAGCGGTCGATTTACTGATCATAAAAATAAGAAGAAAAGCCCAGTATTAGAAAATAAGATTTATTTTATTCAATATTCAACGTTTCATTCTCAACTAGAGACCATTATCAAACAAAGCAAATATTTCAATAAACATATGAATGTATCACACTGAGAATTTGAATTATGCAAAAAATAGCCAATAGTCAATTCCCTGTATGATATATTTAGCTATTTATTGAAATATTTTTTACTTTGCTTGTTAAGGGTCTCTAATTGAAACCAAAAAGTCGCATTTTCAATTAAATAAACCTCATTTTCTAACAGTAGCCTTTTATTCTTAAATATTCATAAAGTATTCATAAGTATTTTAAAATATTCATATTTTGTCATTGTGTTTCATTGAGTGTTCTGAATTATTTTTATATATGTAAATTATTTTTAAATCAACAGAGCCGTCAAATAAAGTTCTTTAACTGTCTCAATGTCCCTCTTTTCAAACTATCAGAGACTGTGTCATAACCTCCATGGTGAACGCATTTACAAGCCTCTTTGCCGGATTTGTCATCTTCTCCTATCTTGGCTACATGTCACATATTCTCGGAAAGTCTATCAACGAAGTGGCGGCTGAAGGTGAGACCAATTATTGTAATCGAAGTAGCTTACTTTTATTTAAAGTTTGCGTATTTTATATAATTGAAGATAAAATTTGGCCGATATATAGTTAAGTAACGCATACAAACGAATGTCATTAGACCTAGCCGGAAAATTTTTACAAAATTATGAGTTTTATCAAAATGGTGACCAATTAAGTCATACTATATTTTACACACGTATATGCAATTGTGCATATAATTGGAAGGTTTTGACATCGAGGCATTATTAAAACTTAAAGAAAAATCAGTCCGTGGCGAAATACAAAAAAACAAATTAAAAAATGTATCGTCAGGGATTCCGATATTATGACTTAAAAGAAATATCTAATTGATTGATATGTTACATTGTTTTGTATTAACTCTCGTATGTACAGTATACATATAAACGATTTCGATCTTGGTGGATCTCTCAGTAAATGGATTATCGACTTATCGGAATTTTAAAGCAAGATGTGAGCATTCTGCATTGAAGCATTGAAGCATCATAAAGCAAATTTAAGATCTGCCTCTTTTCAAAGGGAAATTCTATTGTCTAAGTTGCTTACAGACTACTCATGTACTACTATTAGTAGTGTCAAAAATTGCTTCGAAATTTACTTTTTTATTTCAAATTTACTTTAAAATTAATGAACATAATTTCACAGTAAATTTACGAAAAATGCAAACATTGTAATATATGTATGTCGTATTTTTAAAAAGAAATACAACAATTTAGTTAAACCTTTTTAAAGAAATTCAAAAATTCAAAAATATCAACAAAAAATTGTAATTCAAAGAATTTAAAAATTTATTTAAAAAAACTGCGAGAATTGTGAAAAAATAGCAATATTTTAAAATTATTTTAAATAATAATGTAAGAAGTGTAAACAATTATAAAAATGAAAGTTTCATAACAACTGAGGTAAATTGTTAATAAATAACACCACCATAAAGTGTAATATACCACATGTCCAAATTAGTTAAAACAATATTAGTTCAAATTATGTCGAGAAAAATAATTATATTACATATACAAACGATAAATCTCAATAATATGCTTCGCACATGTGTGTATATAGCCGTCTACATCTCTATATACAAGAAATATATTTATCACAAACACGACTCTCTTGTAATACAAATTGTGGTGTCGTTTTTGTCATAATTCAGGTCCAGGTTTGGTATTTCAAGTGTATCCATTCGCTATGGGAACAATGAAGGGGTCACCGATCTTCTCCGTTCTCTTCTTTCTGCTACTCATTCTTCTGGGTCTGGATAGTGCTGTGAGTAGTATATTTACTATACATATAAGTAGTACCATCAATTGCAACAACTATTTGGTAAGTAAATCAGTTAAAATGATGTACATATAGAATTGTTTAGTTTATTACATTATATTATATAATTTGATGTCGCAATTAGGTTACATACTTCAAGTAAACATAAAAACATATTGAATTACAACATATGTGACCATTTTTTATTACAATAAATGTACATTATTACAATTAAAATTACTTTTTGTCTTAATTAACTTGGTTTAATTTTGAAGAAATATATGTACGTGTATAAATATGAACATAAATAGCTGCATTTTGTCATTTTTATCATCAAATTCTGATATATATTAGCTAAGCTCGTATTAGACAAGCAATACTATTTTATATTACTCAATCGACACAAAAAAACAATAATTTAGCTAGATTAGATTAGATGCATAACAAAATTAAAAATCGTATCTATTTCCTTCAAATTAACCTTACTTCGTTTTCCTCAAAATCGAACAACATGGAGCAAAGATTTTTTTCATCGTAAGTAAGTAATTTCCATTTAATTATACAGTAGTGATCAGGTACAGCTACTAATGTGGTTCAGCTATTCAGACTTTCGAATCTATTAACTATCTATCTATCACAATAAATTGTTCTCTTTCTCTTTCGTCAGATGGGCGGAATGGAGTCCGTATTGACTGGAATGTTTGACATTGGCCATAAGTTCCTCACGCGCTACAAATGGTATCGAGAGGTTTGCGTGGCCATCGTCCTCGTCTCTGCCTATCTCCTCTCTCTCCCCAACCTAACTGAAGTAATTCAAATCAAAGCTTGTGAATGAAAGGCTAAAATGGCATGCGCATAAAACAAATATAACAATTAGTGTAATTCGAGTATCGCGCATTTGGAGCATATATTAAATTTATTATTAGACTGAATTTGGAATCATACACGAGCATGTTATAACGACCCTATATTTTTAAATATCGGTTCCATTTAAAATTTTAAAATTATGTATAAATTGATGGTTTGATCTGTGCAACTTTAGATCAAATATGGAAATTAAGATATATATAGCGCCAATACACAAATGCATATACGGTATCTTTATGTCTTTACTTCTATATTTTAAAAATTATGTTTTTATGAGGCTTTTTAAGCTCTGATATTAAAGCGATTACTGCGTGAATTGAATTAACCATAATATGTTGAAACAATATGATTCGCAGATAATAATTCACTAATTTATAGTGAAATTTTCCTAGGAAACAATAGAAGTGACGCAACACTTTCTACGTACTTAATAGTCTGATTTATTAAGTTAATAGGTAATCTCGGCAAAATAACCATGTTTATAAATTGTAATTCATTAAAGCTATTAGAGTTGTTACTTAGTGCGAATTTAACATGGTTCTTTAGTAACTTACACTGGTCATTACTACTTGTGCTGAAGTAAACAATACTATTTTTATAAAGGAACTATTTGCGTCACATTTAATTTGTATCCGGTAATTGTTATAGTAATTAAATATCTTGCTATTCAAACATATAAAAACGGGAAAAAAATTCACATAGAAAAATCAAACGCCGGCAAATATTCTCACTTTGTGATTTGACTCAAATCGGCCTACATGGAATAATATGTAATAAGCTGAAATTAAGTCAAGACACATAAACTCATAAATTGGGCGAATTTGTAAATAGTTTTCGATATTAAAATGTACATTTGATAATATATTCTTATACAAAGCTTATATATTATTGGGGAAAATAGATATGGGATTTTAAATATATATTGGTGTTTTTAATGCATGGAAGACAGCAACGTGTCACCAGGTAATTAAATTAATGTGCATATCGATAAAAATATAAATTATTTTGAAAGTATTCATTATAAATATTTTTTCAATAGAAAAGAATGTATATTGCTGCAGCTTTAACAGTGTTTCTTGCTAGCGTTAATACAAAAAGTTTATTCATTCGTTCAGTAGTAACTTCCGTGTACAATCAGTGAAAATATGAAAGTTTGGTTTTTGTTTACAATCATAGATATTTCCGTCATACATAAAAATATGTTACTTTCAAAAACGTAGTTTTCTATGGGAGACCCTATGTATAGACATACGTATATAAAGATAATCGAAGGTACATAAGACGGTTAATTTTTTTAGGTTTTTGAATTTTCGCCTTTTATACTTCTGTACAGTCATTTAAATGTTTTATATTTTCACCAATCAATAATTTAAAGTAAAGGTAAGATCTCTGATTTCATGTAAATACATTAACCTTTACACAATTATTTATATATTATTTTTCAAATTATATGTATATATTCATTTATTCATTATTATAAAAAATACTTTTATTGCTTATGATTATCATATATAATGCTGACGTTTTTGAAGATAACACTTTATTCGAGACTATGAATATAAATATCCTGTTTATCTATAGAATGATTCATTGTATCGTTTAAGGTGATATATGTGTATATTTAAACATCATTGCAGTTACTTTTTTCTTTTAGAAATGATAAAATTACTGTTTTTGCTATTAAATTTTTATCCGCGAGTATAAGTTATATATTTCCATAATTCAAATTATTTTTTATATTATTAACTACATTGTGAAATTATACACTCTTCATATATTTCTTAGATAAGATGACAGAAGCAAACAATGTGAATATTCTTTCAAACTTATTTCCAATAGAATATATAGTTGTAAATATTCTGTAAATTGTATATATTATAATAATCCATCTAGAAAATTGAGATTTAATTCACAATTTAGCATTGTTTTCTATAATTTGAAAAAACTAAATATTTGGTAATAATATTTCATAATGATAATAAGCATACACAATTTTCTGATTGGTATATCAGTAATAAGTCGTATATTACTATATTTACTAAATTTCTCTTAAATAGTATCTTTTTAATGCGGTTCAAAATATTTTTGTACCTCAAGTCAAACAACAAAGAAATAACGACTCAATATTTTGATTTATAAATATGTTTACAGTAATTATTTTTGTCACACCTATCGTGGGAAAAAAATTTCAACGTAACAATTTTAATGAGAAATATTATTATCTATTTGTTATATAAACAACATTTTTATTGTACTTGTATCTATATTCATACTACTGTTATTGTTAATAGTAGTAAACAATTAGCTTAATGAAAACTGTCCCGTTTCCTTTCAGGGAGGCATGTATTTATTCGTCATATTTGACACATACGCTGCAGGTGTATCTTTGTTGGTCGCAGCCTTAATTCAAGCGATTGGAATATCCTGGTTTTATGGTGAGTTTTTAAATAAAATTGCCTTTCAAAAAATCGTCAGTATGCTATTTATTGATTAAAGTGTAAAACGGAAGAAAGTTCTTAAAATTATTACATTATATTACACATTTTAAAGAATAAAAACTGTTGTCTGTTAACTATCATAATCTATATATTTTACAATGATACATATTATTCGAAGCTTTTGTGAATAAACAATACCTCTCAAATCGTAAGATTATAATTGATAATTATACATACTATTAATTATTATTACTATTAATAATCGTACAGTAGAATGCTAATACGGTATATTAGCTAAATTTATAATAATTTAGTTTTACTTTTACTTTTACTCATCACATAATTTAGAATATTTTTGTTTTTGTTTTGGAAATATATAAGTAGGTATCTATTAAGATTAATGTATTTAAATATATTTAAAATACAAACTATAGATTATAATTATAAAACATTCTCCAAAAATGCCTTGATATTATTTTAATCATCTAAATTGATAATTTACACTGTTTATACAATTTTCTGTGATTTATGTGATCTGTGAGAAAAGTCAGGAATCCTTTGAATTATTTGAAATTTGTCAATTGTCT
Source organism: Invenusta paracnida (assembly GCA_036023295.1). Taxonomy (NCBI): domain Eukaryota; kingdom Metazoa; phylum Platyhelminthes; order Proseriata; family Coelogynoporidae; genus Invenusta; species Invenusta paracnida. The sequence goes on from JAYRBW010105124.1 coordinate 11,531, forward strand.
TGGATTTCATATAAAGGCCACTGTTGGTGGAAAAACCGATTAAGAAAAAAATATCAGGTTAAGTACAGAGCCACGTTAAATACGTTAAGCGTATTTAGCTATTAATAAACGATCCTTGAATTTATTTCTAACGTAATATATTGTATTGATTAAATTTGTTGATTATAAGCTTGTGATTTTAATGATTATAATTAGTGTTTAAGTGATTGGCTAAAGGAACTATAAAAATTAATATATGTAAATTATAGAAAGAAAAAAGAAAATATCACAGATGTATTTTTTAACAAATATTTAACAAGAAACAGCGTAGTATACAAGAATGATATAGTTAATAAAAGTTTATTACAATTAATTTACGGGTGGTATATATTTGAACATAATATATATAACTAAATATAACTAATAATAAAAAATGCATTGCATACCAATTAGCCAGGAATCGACTGCTTCAAAAAATAAACAATGCCAGATATTATTTTACTTTTAAGATTTTTGATTATGTATATAACATTACTGCTGCTAATACAGTTTTGGTCACAAAAATTGTCACAAAATATACAATTAAAGCAAAATGCAGTGTAATAAACATTAAAATAATTATGTTTAAGTTTAAGTCCAAAATATTAGATTTAAATATGAAAATATAAAACAATGGTCAAATTGTGTCTAATTAATAGTCAAATTGTTTTCCAGATCAACTAAAAGGCCTATTTATTGGAGATTAACCTATTTTGAAGTAGTCAAATTTTTTTAAAGTTTGATATTACAGTTATTTCCATTTCAAAACAACATTAAAGGAAAATTCATAAGGAATCCCCCCCACCCCTACTTCCATGTCATCCATGGGTAGAGCTAATAACTTTCTAATATTATTATTTTAATATTTCAAATACCACCTCGACCATCTTTTTAATTGCAACAGGTATGGACCAGCTTTGCGAGGATATTCGAGAAATGCTCGGCTTTACTCCGGGGATCTATTGGCGAGTCTGTTGGAAGTATATCACTCCAATATTCATTCTGGTAATGCTACCTCCTCTCCCTCTCCTCCTCCCCCTGTCCCCCTCCCCCTCCCCCTCCCCCTCCCCCTCTCCCCTCTCCCCTCTCCTCTCTCCCCTTCCCCCTCTCGAGGAGGAAGATGGAGATTAGTCAAATGACATTGCTATTCGTATAGCCATGGAGAAAAGAAGAAGAATGGAACTCATCAAAGTCTCAAAAGACTGCTGATTTCTAAATGCTTTAAAAGTCAAATTAGTGATTTCCTTAATCTGGCCAGTTCTGAGAAAAGATATTAAAAAGATGAACTTCGCAGAGATATGTATGTGAAGATACCTATACCTGCTTCGAGTTAACTGTAGAGAAAAAGAAATGATGACAGCATCCTCAAAGAAAAGTAAATACAGAAAAGACTTCTGACACACGTCTAAAAACATAAATTTGGATATTTCGGACACATGTGCTGTCAAGTAATGAAAACAGTAGTTCAAGCACTGAAGAAACTCGCAATCAAGAAAGACTAAAAATTTAGTATTCTGATTAGATTAGATTCAAGAATGGACTAAAAAATCAGTTAGCTTGTGCTCTCATGCTGCGAATGACAAAAAAAAAGATGGCGCGTGGTTGTTTATCAAGTAAGGAAGATTGTCTACGACCAGAGATGACTATGCCGAAAAAGAAGTTATAGATTTATTAGACTAGTTACATAAACAAACGAATCCAATCGAATCCACACGACTAATTTAAAGCTACGAAAATATTCCTTATAAGAGTGACAACCAACTTATTATGAAAGAAGTACTCAATGGAGGTATACATATAGAGTTTCTTTACACAAAATCCATTTCTGGTATTGATTTCAATATTTGTAAAGCTGTAAACAAAATCAGCAATCATTTTGAGATGCTGATAAAATTAAATTTTGCATTGTCAATTCACAATGTTCTGTTCTACATTACATTTAATACTGTATGTTACTGACTTATATTGATTAGCTAATATAATTAATACTAATAGTATCTATTAAAACCATTTCTTGTGAAATGTTACTTATACATATTATGAACTGTAGGCTAAACCGTATAATATTTTATGATTCTCTTTGCTTAGATGATAGTTTTCGCCTCGATGGTGAGTCACCCTCAGTTGGAGTACACATACGGTACGTCACACCCCGAGTACAACGTGACAGCTGGGGACAACTACATCTACCCCTACTGGGCCAACTACATCTCCCTCTTTCTCACACTTACTCCCTCTGTCACTATCGTAGTCGTCGCTATCTACATCCTTGCATCCAATAAGGTGAGTGAAATTTTCTTAACCAGTATTAGAGTTTGATCAGTAACCGTATTGTTAACGAAATATTCATGTAATCAGATAATAATACATAATTATACAGTAACATACATAGATCGAATCTAGCTCATAGAATTCCTGTTCCTGCTCTCATCCCCACTAAATATAATTAATGATGTAATTATGCCAGAGTGTCAAAATGCAAGAACGATATATTCAATCTTTATAGTATTAAATTAAAAAGAATATAAATAAAATGTTGTGGTTTCGTACTACTATTGTAAATTACTAGCAGTATAACGGGGAGAACTGGACAGCGCGCTGTTTCAACCTTGTTGGGTCTTTTGAGTAACGCACACCCCTCTTAATGCTGTAAAATACAATAGCAGCATACCAAAAATTTATTGCAAATATATCTTAGAAGACCACATTTAAAAGTATACTACATGTTTTCCACATTTTTTAAAGTTATTTATTCATTAAACAACAATAATTCTTTATCTATCTATCATTATTTTAAGCCCTGTACATTATTTGGCTATGAATTTTATCAAAGTATTTAAATAAACACCATCATTTTTTCTCAAATCCTTCACATTCACTCTTTCATCTATTACATAAAATAATATTTCTTTATTATAATTATAATTAATTAATTCTAATTCAATATTCTCTCATATAAACTTGAATATTCCAAACTACCATACATCATAATCATACCATGTACATTGTAATGCTTACAATAACACGGGAGCTCAATAGACACCCACACATACCTACGTCTTCTTGGATCAAGTGAACAAGTTAACAGTTATAGTGATACCTGATTTACTCGATGCTATGGATATAGGCAGACTACCTAACTTAACGTGTAATCCAACGTCCAAAAAATAGACACCACAGATAAAATCGAAGATGGCGGAGAAATATGACGTCATTGAATGGCGTCACGCATCATTTATCAATAATTTGTCTGTTATATCATTTCTTTAGTTTTAATCAATTTGTATATCAGTTATTTGTTATATTGATATTGATTCTTTTTTATAACTTTAGAATTGATTTATTACTACCATAGTAATTTGTAAAATATTGTTTAATCCTGTTTACACCTGCTTATATATTTTTTTCTATTGAAAAAGTCTATTATGACGAAAGCGCTCCAGTTATTTAAAAATATATATACTTCTATTATCTACAATTACTTTCATTTTATTAGACGCGTCAGGGGACAATACTTTAAATCGAGTTGATTATTATTTTCTTATTTAATAAAAAAAATGTACAGAAAATTAAAAATAAGTAGGGGAAAGGAAATGTTGTACGGAAAAGTAGAACTTGTCAATAGCTAAATTGTAAGGAAAAGACAGCTTTTCAATCTATGCATAGAAAAAATAATGTTTATTATAACACTAATCGATTAATTGAGCTATGTGATTAATATAGGGCATTAAATTATGCCTCTGCTAACACCTAAACAGAAGATAGTTGACTGAATCAAAAGGGATGCGACTAGAGATAATCTTGAAATAAAATAAATGTTTCCATACCACATGTAATCTTCAATAACGTCAATTATCTTTCCTTTCAGAGTTTTGCTCTGTCAATATCACCAGAATGGGAGAGAGCCTCAATTGAAGCAGGAAACACACCGAAAAGATTCTTTGTAAGTCCACTATAGAAGATATGATTTAATTAATTAATGTGACATTAATCAAATTTACTGGAACAAACAAACAATATTTATCATTTATTTAAAAAACATCTCTGGTGATCCTCTGATTAATCGGTTTTAAACAATATATATTTATATATTATATTTAATCATATATCTTTATTTTTATGCTGTATAGTAAGTGCTTGTAAACAGGTGTCGTATTTTATAACTGCAATCATAGAGATCTAAAGCAATAGAGGCGGCATAATGTTTCTATTTATTTTATTTCAATGACTGCAATCATTCCTATGTAACCTTTCATGGATTTTTGTAAAGTAAAATACATACTATTAATTATCCAAAATTTTTCTTTTATGTTACTCATATAGAATAACATAATTGTAAGTATGTATTTATTTTTCATACATGTTTTATACAATAAATATTAATAGAATTTTCTATTATAATTTGTTCCCTGTGCTTGTATACGCCCCTCCCCTCCATCTCTACAGTTGAAACATTGGCTTTCCCTCGGTCCCAGAGACATCTGGCCTCTGAACCGGACTAGCCGGGGAGTAGGAGAACATCGGAACACCTGTGAGATTGAACCAAGCGCGGGGGATGCACACGACGGAGTGGCTGAAACAGCACATGTATAAACTGCAGCCCAATTAGTGGAGATAGGGTGTTGCAAAATCTGCCATCCGACACCGTATCAGGACAATTTACTGCGTATGTACTTATTTCTGTCCAAACTATGATCTGGGTCTTCTTCAGATCTTGATAAGAGATCACTATTTCGTTTTGACAATTGACATAACTTTTCTTACTCGTACTCCATATTGAAGCCTATATTTACCATGAAAAATATAATGTACTGGTACTGCAACAGTTTTTATGTTAGCTCTTCATTTGTCAGATGCACAAAACATGTCTTTAGGATGATAATAATTATACTATTTATCAATAATTATTCCTTATTTAATCTAATAAACTTGTAATAAATGTCTTTTTTAAAATAAAGTAATGCTTCCTTAATTATGTTTAATATATTTATTATACGCTATACTAGATTTTATTGATAGTAATAATCAAATTTTCATTTTCATTATCTCAACTTACATTTCATTGTATATTTTTAGCGGTTTATTGTATTTAAATACACAAATTCCAAATGATTTTATAAAATTATATGTTGTAACATGTTCACTCTTGTATAGACATTTTAATCTGAAAATTTTTATCATTCTTATAACTGAAACGAAAAATAATAAACATTTTCTCTATATTAAATCAAAGAAAGGGTGTTTTTGACTAATCAATAAATAATTCGTTTTTCGAACTATTACATTTGAACTATTATTGAATACAATCTCCTTCTATTATGTCAATGTTTCGGTTGCTATAGATATATACAGAATACATTTTTTGCCTCAATAGAACCAACATGTACATACATTGCATAGTCTACTATGAATTTAGAATATTTTAATTTTGTTGACATCGTTTAAATACAAAGTTTAGCAGATTATTCCCTAGTTGTCTGACCCTGGTCAAATAAACACCTACTCACTCGAAATATGACCTTGACTCATTCAGATAGAAAGCGTTTTATCATGTTTTTATTCATAATACTGTTTTAAGTTTTATAACTATTTACATTTTAGTAGAGATATTTTATCATGTTACATAAGCATATTTACTATATGAACTTGCATCATGTATTTGTATTTGTATTTTCCATTTTAAATTTACTATATTATTTTATCAAGTACAATAGGATATTATTTTATTTTGCGTAGATTATTTACACCTATTATGTAAATACCGTTTTAGCATTATATTATGAAGCTTCTTTTGTTGAAGATATTAAAAATATTTTAAATCTTGAATAATGTTTTAATTAAACAAAATGTCCCTAATAAATATTTTAGCAATTGTGATATATTTACAAGTCTGCATTTTGATGAAGCTAGAAATTCTATCTTAAAATTTGAGGAAAATATTTAATTCTAGCATATTATTATTATTATTTAGTATTTTGACATCTAGCTAATTTTCAAATGTTTGAAAGTTTCGAGATGTACATTTACTTTACATTATTGTTTGTTATTTACAATACATATAGGTACCACCATATTATAATTGTTAGACGTGTTTACATATTTCTAACTTATTTTAAATGTGTTTTTTTCGTTGAATTGGAAAATAAGCAAAATTTCAGAATATACTAAACAAATTTAAACACAAATGAGTGTTTAGCTGCTAATCTATCAATAAATGCACACCACTTTATATCTCATAATACTAATCTCGAGATAATAATTTTCTTCACTACAAATTTAATTGACGTTTGTTAATATTATGTTCTTAGTTTATTAGTTCCTAACAGAAATTGTGTTTACTAGAATTGATGCATACTTTATTTGTTCTTTTTATTTTGTATTAAAAATTAGAGAAATATCCCCCTGATCCTCACATAGCTGTTTTCCAAGAAATTATTATCGTATGTGAAATATATATTTTGTTACATGTACCATGTACACTGTTAGCTTGTTTTCCTTGTGTGAGAAATATACACATGTATTAGTAATTTTATTATTACTATTATATTCAATATTTTCAAATATATACATTATTGTCTCTCAAATAATATTGCCTTCTTATGAAATCAAGATATCGATGACTATATTAACAAATTGAACAACCCCCTTATTGGATCATTTGATGGAAAAATGTAGCCTAAAAATGGAAATACTCGTATAGCAAATTATTATTTTATTTTTTTATTTTCTAAGAACCCAAATATGTTATTGTTTCATCTGTAAGCATATATTTGAAAATATAAAACCTTTTTTTATTTGCCACAAGTCAGAATTATTACAAAAATGTAGATTATAGGATATTGTTCATTTGTAGACAAAATGTCAATCAAAACAAAACATAACAGCGTCGCAAAATGAAGGCAAAAAACGAGCTTTCCGAAAACAAAATGTTAAATCATAATGATGATATATTGTTCAGTCATTGAAGAAAATAATATAAAAAAAGGTGCCAAGAATCAATTTTTAGTTAACTTCTAAATAAAAATGTATATATATGCAGATAAATATGTATCATTTATAAAACCTGGAAAATTCATATAAATAAGAGAAAATAAATTCATAAAAAAATATTGTCAATGTATAAAGGGTATTATTTTTACAGTTTCTTTATAAATTATAGCGTAATATAAACAATTAATTATGTATTTATAATATGTAACTTTACATCCTTTCATTAAAAATGTTTTATTATCAAAATTTGTACTCAATTTGTTATCTCATATTTAATCATTATCTGTATATATGTCTTTTTAACTTCATACGCATTGTAACGTTTAATTCTTGACACCTTTTTTGGGGTACGTATCATATCGCCTTACCATTGTTGTTCACTAATTGGATTACGTAATGACATAATGTTAAAATCAATCTCATTATGCCTTCTGCAGTTGTATTAATTCGCCTTA